>SJXQ01010011.1:29669-185741 GCA_006408695.1 Aepyceros melampus | reverse complement strand
TCTTGTCCATGTGTAGAGTCTTCTCTTGGAAGAGGGTGTTTGGTCTGACTAGTGCTTTCTCTTGGCAAAACTCTATTAGCCTTTGCCCTGCTTCATTTTGTACCCCAAGGCCAAATTTGCCTGTTACTCCAGGTATCTCTTGAATTTCTACTTTTGCATTCCAGTCCCCTATGATGAAAAGGACATCTTTTTTGGGTATTAGTTCTAGAAGGTTTTGTAGGTTTTCATAGAACCGTTCAACTTCAGCTTCTTCAGTGTTACTGGTTGGGGCACAGACTTGGATTACTGTGATACTGAATAGTTTGCCTTAGAAATGAACAGAGATCATTCTGTCATTTTTAAGATTGCATCCAAGTGCTGCATTTCAGACTATTTTTTTGACGGTGAGGGCTACTCCATTTCTTCTAAGGGATTTTTTTTTAAAGGGATTTTCTGGAAAAGATGTATAATTGGTGCTTTTTCTTTAAACATTTGGTAGAATTTTCCAGTGGTACCATGTGTAACTGGCAATTTCTTGTGGGGGATTTTTAAATTACAAATTAAATTTCCTGAATAGCTATAGGTCAGTCAAACTATTTGTTTATACAGGGTAAGCTGTGGTAATTCATCTTTTTCAAGGAACGGGTCCACTTAATCTAAGTATCCAAATTCATGTGTGTTGAGTTGTTCATGGTATTTATTACCCTCTCACGTGTCTGAAATGTCTGTAGTAATGTCGCATGTTACATTTCTGATACTGGAAACTTGTGTCTTATCTCTTTCTAATTTGTCCATCTTGCTAGATATTTATTTGTCAATTTCATCAGTCTTTCCAAAGCACTTTGTTTCATTGTTTTCCCCATTGATTTGCTGTTTTCCATTTCACTGATTTCTGCTCTTATCTTTATTACTTCCAGAAACTTGCTTTGGGTTGATTCTGCTCTTCTTTTTCCAGGATCCTTAGGGGGTGAGGGAGCTTAGTGTTTTTCTCTTCTCTAACACATGAGTTTCGCGCTGTTTTCCCCTAGCGTTGCTCTTAGCTGTTGCTGTGTCACACAAATTGGGAGGTTGTGTGCTCGCTTTCGTTCAGTTTCAGTATAGTTTTGGTCTCCATAGAGATGTGCTCTTTGACTCATATCATTATTTAGAAGTGTGCTGTGAGCTTCTGAGTGTTTGGAGATTGTCTTGGGAACTTTCTGTCATTGATTTCTAGTTTGATTTTATTGTCGTCAGAGAATACGCACTCTGTGATTTTAATTCTTAAAGCCAGTTTCCAAGCCGGAGGTCGTATCTGCGTGGCACACGTCTGTAGGCGCTCGAAAAGAATGCACATTCTGCTGAGCGCAGCATTCTCTGCGCGCCCGTTGGCTCCCGCTGGCTGGCAGTGTCCTTGTCCACTTTCTGTCTAGTTATGTCGTCATTCTGGAAATGGGTTTGAAGTTTCCACTCGTGATTACTGGTTTGTTTTCTCCTTCCAGGTCTGTCGCTGTTTATTTTACACATTTTGTGGCTTCATTGCTTGGCACACACACTCAGGATTGCTGCGTCTTCTTGGTAGGTCAACTCTTTTATCATTAAATAGTGTCTCTCTGTGTTTCTGGTAATGATGTTTGCTCTGAAAACCTACTTTATCTGATATTAATAAAGTTTTTCCTGTTTTCTCTAACTGTTTGCATGATAAATCCTTTTCCTTCTTTTACTTTCCATCTGTCTGTGTGGTTATATTTGAAGTGACTATCTTATGGACCACATATATTTGGTTCATTTTTTAAAAAATGTACTCTGCCAATCTCACTTTTAACTGATGTATATAGTCCATTTGCAGAATTTACTCAATTCTACTTCAAATTAAAATGTAAAAAGTCATCTGATTGGCAGAAACTAAATGACCCAGACCCCTCCCTGTTAGGGAGTTGAATAAAGCTGCTTTTAACTTTCCAAACTCTGTTTTCCTGATAGATGCCTGAGAATCTATGGGAGAGTGGGGTGTCTACTCATTTCCCTGAAGTGTCCCACCTTCTGTTGAGGGATGCCTGGATTGCTCGCATTTCTGGAACTGCCATTTCACATGCTAGTCACAACCCACCTCCCAGGAATCAAAGGGGTGCGGCGAGTTCAAGCGAAGCCACAAGCAGCCACACCCAGTCTACCCTCTTTGACTTTTTCCTCATCGAATCTCCTAAAATGATGGACTAAGTGAGGAGAGCTGTGGGAGAGAATCTGATGACTGTGCTGCTGAAGTACAGGACAGTGAAGGACACAGCACCAGTTCCACCTTCAGTCCACGCCTACTGAAAGGCAGCCATAATTCTTTGGCCAAATGGTCTGAACAAGAGCCCTAAGGGGTGTCAGAGAAAATGGAGTCGATCAGAGAGTTATGGGGCCTCCGTCCACTCAGGATAAAGCTAAGGGGCCTTGTGGAAGACAGTGATGGATTCAAGCCATATGAAGAAACATATATCAAGTATGTCGACCTCGTCCCTATCTTTGGAGGATGTATGTAATTTACAGAGTGTTTAAATTAGACAAATGGCTCAGTCGATTTAGAATAAGGGACAGGAAACACATGTTTCTTTTGCATTAAACTGAGCTTCACCAGAGCAGAAATGCTTATGATCTCCTGAGTTATAGAGCTTGAGTTCTCCATCAAAGTGCTCCTAATGACAGGGATTGCACTTTTCCACCAAGGCAATCCATTATGGAGCATGCTGTCTCCATAAAGACCAGGGATACAGTACACAGCTCAGGCTAAGTGGTCGTTTATATCCTTGTTTATAGGAAGAAAGAGCAAGAATTCGCAGGAGAGTGAGGATGAGAAGAGGAGGATGAGGGAGAAAGTGCCCGAAGAAAGGGTGTTTCAGTGAAGATGGAGATGGACAGGAAAAAGGAGTGGAATAGGTCACGGAGACGACATCAGCCTTCTTTCCAAAGAGCTGAGCTGCGGGGCAAGGAGAGAGGCGACTGTGGAGAGCTGCGTTCAGTTGTCTGTAAATTTCCTACACGTGGGTAGGTGACCAGAGTGAATGTTCTGGCGGCCACGGGTGGAGATCTCCCCGAGGGTCTGGCGGCCACGGGTGGAGGTCTCCCGAGGGTCTTTTGTGGGAATCAGCAGAGTTCACTGGAAAATATTTTGCCAGTGGCTAGTTCACTGAGAATGAAGTGATGGAATTTCAGATCACAGAATGACCTGCTCTCTGATTTATTGTGGATTTTGCGGCAAAGTTTAGTTCTCTCTGCTTTTGCACATGTGAGTGGGTGGCTTTCCCCTTAAATGCAGTTTACCATCCTGCCCCTTTCATGGACCTACGACCTGACCTTCTACATGGCACTGCCTTGGCCAAGGCGTCTACCCCTGCCTCTGCTTTTATCAGCAGAGCAGCGGCAACAACCTTCTTCACTGTGTTTAAGATCTTCATCTGATATGCCTTATAAATTGGCTTTTGGCAAATTGATTTTTAGTGAATTGATCAATAACTCTTCCTTTCCCATTGACAAGATATGGAAGCAAGCTAAGTGTCCATCCACAGGTGAATGGGTAAGGATGTGGTATGTGTGTGTCTGTATAATGAAATACTCCTCAGCTGTAAAAAGTGAATTTTTTCATTTACAACAAGGATGGACACAAGGTATTTTGCTAAGTGAAACAAGTCACACAGAGAAAGACAAATACAGTGTGATACCACTTATATGTGGAATCTACAAAATAAACTAGTAAATATAACAAAAAGGAAGCAGACTTACAGATAAAGGGAACACACCGGTGGTTACCAACGGAGCGTTATAGGGGCAGGGGATTAAGAGGCACAAACCAGTATGCATAAACTAAGCTGCGAGGATATATTATCAGCATAGGAAATATAGCTAACATTTTATAATAACTATAAAAGGAGCATAACCTTTAAAAATTGTGAATCACCAACATTGTTAATCGGCTATACCCCAATACAAAACAAGAAGTTCAAAAGAAAATAATTGTGAACCACTACGTTATATACCTATAACATATAATATTGTACATCAACTATACTTCAATTTTAAAAAATTTAAAAAATGGTGAAGGCAGTACTTTGCAACTTAGGATCTAACTTTGTATTGAGCCTGTAGCATGTAGAAGCTTAGAAGACACTTAGAAGCTTTGGAACCAAATCCTAGTTATTACACTTGGGAGGAGAAAAAAACAAAACAAAACAAAAACCAGAGCCTCCGTTTTTTTGTCCACAAATGGTGCTATTCTTACCCTAGATGGTGAGAGTTTCGATCGTCCATTCAGCCAGCATTCCGCGGGGGCGCCAGGGGTCCAGACGCTAGTGAAGACTGCAGGAGCCGCACATGAAAGGCTGGTGGGAGGGATGTGCAGCCGCGGGGGCGCGAGGCGTGGGCTCTGTGCGAACGCGGAGCTGGTCTGGGCTGAAGACGCAGCGAAGGCAGGAGCTTGGCTCATCCACGTTGTGAAAGATGGACTCTGTGGATGGAAATATGAGCACGTGATACCCATGGACGAGTTTTGTGAGCTCGTCTCGTCGCTCTGGCCACGCGGCCTTCCCCTGCCTGTGGCTCCCAAGGCTACCACTTTTACTTCTGCTCCTCCTTAATATTTCCCCACGAGTGGCACCAGTCAGGATTCGGGGGCAACAAGGCTGGTGCTTTGGTTTGTCGAGATCCTCACGAAGCCTGGAGGTTTCTTCCTTCCCGGCAGGGCCCTGGCTCAGCTCTGGGTGCTGTGCTCCTGCCTGCTGCTCGCCTCTGTGACATCACCATGGATGAGGCTTCCCCCACTCAGGTTTCAGGCATCAAAGGAAGGGGCGCGCCTGAGGGACTTTGCCTTTTTGCCTCTGACATTCTGCGAGTTATAAAACTTTAAATTTCTACATAGCAGTTAAAACAGCCCACATTCATATATATGTTTTATCTGCCTTTGGGAAGAGGTAGGTCAATTGAGCCAATTGTAAAAAAAATTCACATATTAAAAAAAACAACACACCAACTTTCCATACTCAGTAGAGAAAGGACTTTTTGTCCCCCTTCCCCTCTCCCTTCCACTCCTTAACGATCAGAGTTTGGCCAGTTTTCTCTTTATTCTGAGGACCTGTCCTCTGGAGACGCAGGCCTGGATCCTTGTCCACGCATATATCCTTCCTTCTCTCAGGGAAGGAGGCCAGATGTTCTCCTTTAACTCAGCCCTGAGCACAGGTGCTTCTTCCAGAAGGTGCAGATAAGGAGGAGTGTTCTCCTTATAGAACCGGATAATAGCCCTGCTAGGGGCGGCTCTCGCTGACCTGAGCTGAGGGAGAAGGTCTGCCCAGCAATAGTCATTGTAGCCAGTTTCTTTGGTCTTATTTCTGCAGTCTGATTTTACAGCTTGTGTTTAACAGACTGTGTCCAGGGAAAAGCAGCAGGCATAGTAGCTAAGGGTGTGGGCCCTGGGCTCAAATTCCACCCCCTAAAGCTGCTGGAGGAACCCCACGAGAAAGCCACTTACTTTCCCTGAGTCTAAGGTTCATCTGCTTCAAAATTTGTAACTCACAGAACTGTGAAAATCTGAATGATCTAATATTAATGCTATTTAATATACTAATATTAATATAGCATAAAGGGTTTAGAATAGCACTTGGCCTGGAGTAAATTCTCCCTCAGCTGTCATTGCTGTTTTACTCTCTTCTCAAATTTTGCAGCATTTCTTAAATTCTGACTATTTTTGTTCTGTTTGTGTTTTACTTTCAGAATGGTTTGGAAGCTCTGCTTTTCATTAAGGCCATTTATTTTTAATTAGTATACATTCAATTAATATTAAGTATACTGTGAATTTTCCTGTTAATTAAATAGTAATGTCTAGACACTGAGGTTTGTGCTTTAGAGATGCTTTGAGTACTACTGAAATAACAACAAAATCTAAGAAGGGAAAGTGGAGAAAATGAGCAACTTTAATGAAACAACAAATTGCCGCAACTTCAGACCAGAAATGGGGTAAAATCTGTCAAATACCATGCCTTTGGGTCAACCCAAGATGAAGGCCGCTCACGAGGGAGCCTCCACAGCTCCAGGGCCCACAGGGTGTGCACAAGACCAGCTAGGGGTCATTACCACCTAGAAGTGCCTACAGTGCCTTCGACTAGCAACCGTCTAATCCATGGTTGGCTCATCGATGGAACCGCTGGCCACAGCTGACCCCGCTCATGTGCATGGACACCTCGAAAATCTGAGGGATCCTGCGGGAGGTCAGGGTTGCCTTGTCTTTTTCGCTGCTGATGCTGTGGCTGGTAAAATCCCAGTGCTCTCCTCCAAGGACTTCCTTTGCGTGCTGAGAGAAAAGCCAGCACGTTGCCTTTCTTTCTGACAGCTCACTGTAGTTGAAATGTGTTTGTTAGGGATCAATTTAATGTGTCCTTTGTCTTTGCAGGAAGTGTTTTCCTGGTGCTGCTTTCCTGAGTGGCGTTGCCTCCTGCAGACTGTGGCACAGCAGAGATATTATTGTCTTTCATTGAAATGAATGGATGCCCCTCTGGGAGTCTGGATATTATCAAGATGAAAAAGGTTCGGCCCTTTTTTTCAGGAGCAGTAAATCAGATCCTTTGTGAGGTGTACATTCAATCTCTTTAACAATCTTTCTTCTAGAAGTAGCTAAGCCAGCCTGAAGCCTTGTCTTAGCTACTGTGGATGGAGGTGGAGAAAGAGGTCTGCGTCACCCAGGCCCGCGTCCAGGCCCACAGACCTGCTGGTTCCCATTTGGCTTCCAAGTGCTCATATATCTGGGGCTACCCCTTGCCTTCAGAGCCCCTCACACACCCTTGCATCCTCTCTGGAGCCCACTGGCTTCCCATGGCTTCATCGCCACATCTCCAGGCTTCAGGGCCTTCTTTGCTCTGGGGTGCTGGGCCTGGCCTTGGCCAGCAGGGGATGTTTGTTCAGCTTTAAGTCTCCTAATAAAACCGTGTTTACTAGGAATAAGAGAGGCCTCCTCTGGAGAGCTGGGTAACCATGGTGCTTTGCCTTCTGATGTGTTCTCCCCTCTCGGGCAACATACCTGGGCCCTCCATGACACGTTTCTTTAGGAAGGTCTTCCAGTGCCTTCAGGAGGCCCAGGAGTAGGAGCTAAATTTGTGTTAACTGCAGAGACAAATGCACACTGCTAACATAAAATATCTTTCATTCGGAAGTTAGCTGGGTAAATATCAGATGTGAATGGTTTGGAGTTTAGGTGTCCTACAGCTTCAGTGGGAGCCAGCGTCACCACGCGTCGCTAAGAAGGAACACTTGTGTGTCCGTGGAGGAACGGAGTGTGGGTCAGAGGAGCAGAGGGTTCTCCTGTCCTCTGTGCTGGCTACTTGGTCTGGAACTTGGTATTCTAACTGTCCTTTGCATTAGAGGAAGAACCTTGAAAATAAATGCAGGAGATGGGTTAACATCTCGGGGAATCTAGAAACCGTGTTGCATAGAGATGTGTGGAAATGCTGTGGAATCCAGTAGGGCTGTCTAGTCTAAAAAAATAGAAGGCATGGGAGGAAAATGATGCTTGTCTCCAGATGTTTAAAAAGCTGCAATGTGGTAGAGAAAACAAACGGGTTCTGAGCAGTCACTATCGGGTAGAACTTTGATCTGTAGGTAGAAGTTGCAGGGGACAGATTTCATTTCACGCTGCTTTAGCAACCCCAGGAGGGGCCTTGTGGGAAAGCAGTCACCATGTCAACCTGGGTCCCTGAGCCGAGGCTGGCTCCGTTTCTCCAGGAGTCAGGTGGGTACACGCTGGGTCTCCTGCCTCCGAGCACGAGTGTCTGCAGTTTAGGAGCGAGAGGCTATGGTGCCTCACAAATGGCTCCGAGGCATGGAAGGAGGGTGGCAAAACCATGCTGAGCTCGCAGAGGGTGCTGGGCCTGGCCTTGGCCGGCAGGGGATGTTTGTTCAGCTTTAAGTCTCAAGCTGATGAACCAGGCCTGGAGTTTCACCTGCAGCCCCTCCTGCATTCCTAACATCTGAAGGGAGGCTCCAGTCCCGACTCAGACAGTCCCATCCACGCCCTGAAGGCAAGGGTGAGGGTGACCCACGGGTTGGCCTGAGGATGAAAAGCAGGGGTTGGGGCGGTGAGTCGGGGGCTGGGCTATAGAATGCTGTGTGGGGTTTTCTCTTTCCTGGTGTTCATCCCTGTTAGTGAAGCCCGTTCCCATGAACATCTCAGGTGTCGTCCTTCTCAGCAGGTTAAAACTAGGCTGGTCTGCAGGAAGCAGCTCCAGTCTTTGCTCAAGTCCAGTGGAATCATTTGCCCTGCCCCCATCCAGCTGACAGGTGCGCAGGACAGTGGGTTGGAACTGCCCTTGTCTGCCCACTGGTAAGAAATTCATCTGGAAACTGGTGTGTTGGTTTGATGTCACTGAGCAGGGCTTTGGGGACCAACAGACCACTGTGTCATACACCCTACAGGCTTTTCAAGCGGACACTCAGAAGTAAGGGTCTTCTCCCACGCCTTAAACATGCGGTTTCTATTTTTTATAGAAAGGGAAGAGCAGAAGTAAAGAAAAACTGATTTTGCATTTACCGAGAAAATCAAGTTCAGAGGGAATCCTGAGGTTGGATCTCATTCTTTCTAATTAATCTATCCTTTTTGTTTTTGCTTACATTTGTAAATTTATATTTTAATGTAATTATTTATATATATTAATATGGTAAGAACGTACCTGCAATGTGGGAGACCTGGATTTGATCTCTGGGTCAGGAAGATTCCCCTGGAGGAAGGCATGGCAATCCACTCCAGTATTCTTGCCTGGAGAATCCCATGAACAGATGAGCCTGGCAAGCTACAGTTCATGGGGTTGCAAAGAGTCAGACATGTCTGAACATCTAACATTTATATATTTTAATATGATTTTATATTATAAAAGTGTGCAAAAATTGTACAAAGAATTCCTGTACTTTTTGCCCAGCCCCGATGTTATGTCTAATATGTTGTTTAGCCGCTCAGTCGTGTCTGACTCTTTGTGACCCCACTGGTTGCAGCCTGCCAGGCTCCTCTATTCACGGGCTTCCCTAGGCAAGAATACTGGAGCCGGTTGCCATTTCCTTCTCCAGGGCATCTTTCCTCTTTCCCACCTGGGGATTGAACCCGCGTCCCCTACACTGGCAAGTGGATTCGTTACCACTGAGCCACCTGGAAAGCTCTATATCTAATATGACATGAGTGCAAAGGTCAGAATCATGAAATCACCTTGCTGTGGCACTCACCTGCTCCACGACCTCATGCCAACCTCACCACTGGTCTCACAAATGCCCCTTTTCTGGTCCAGGATCCAAACCAGACTCAGACATTGGGTTTAGCCTCCTTTAATATTGAATAGTCTTACCTGCATCTTTGGCAAGTTCAATTCCAGAGAGATAGAATATCTCCATTGGGATACACTGTCTACCTGCCCTCTGCTGTGCCAGCTAGGAGCGAGGGAACATCACATTAAAAAGGGCAAGGTAGACACGGTCCCTGACATCTGAGGGCTTGTGTTCCAGGGTTGAACACAGACAAGATCATAGAAGAAGTCAGTTAGTGTAAGACAGAGGGAAGGGAGCATACAGGGTGGGAGGGCAGACACCTAAACCAAGTGGGGAGGAGGCAAGAAAGGATTCCTGGAGGAGATAATACTGGAGGTGAGGCTCAGGGGTGACACGCACGCGGAGAGAAGGTCATTGCTGGCTTGAGATGGTGAGGCAGTGGCCATGGTCTTAGTGAAAGCACTTTCCTCTGCCCCATGCCTCTTGAAAGCAAGTGGAAACCCAGGTCCAATCTGGGAAGCTGTCAAAACTGTCCTGGTGTGGGAGGCAGGGGATACCTGAAGGGAAGGATCAAAGAGAAATTTGATAGCTGCGATGCTGAAGTAATCACTGGTACCGTGCAGAGCCCTGACCGTTGTTGGGAAAAGCCCTTCCCGAAGAGCAGAGAGACCTGTGTGCGCACTGAGTTGCTTCAGTTGCATCTAACTCTTAGCAACCCTGTGGAACCATGAGTTTCCTCTGTCCATGGGATTCTCCAGGCAAGAACACTGGGGTGGGTTGCCATGCCTTCCTCCAGGGGATCTTCCTGACCCAGGGCGCAAACCCATGTCTCTTTAAGTCTCCTGTATTGGCAGGCGAGTTCTTTATCACTAGCGCCAACTGGCAAGCTCAGAGAGACCTGGATAAGGCCTAATTCTGGGAAAGGGGTTGAGATTACAGTAGGAAGGACAGTCCCACAGCCCTGGGAACAAGCTGGCCTCGGGAGAGGAGAACCAGCCAGGGCAGTGATGTGTCAGTGGGCCTGATTTGCCGTGTGGCTCAGCCGGGATGCTCAGGCCTCAGCTCCAATTCAGGATCTTATTCTTGACCCAGTGCCAGACTAACCTCCAGTAAAAGCTGGTCTGGGGGTGCAAGGTCCAGCCTTGGCATTAGCTCCAGAGGCTATCCCTTCCCTTCTGACTTTTGTTCACTCCTGTTCGCAGACCTGCTCTCTCCAGACGGGCTGGGCTGGAAGCACTTCAGAAGAAGAGCTCTCAGCTGGACTCATCCGCTCCCTCCAACACTTGGAGAGATTAAGTCTGCTCCCACCCTGCAGTCATCCTGCCTCTTGGCCCTTTGGCTGGAGAGGGATGTCCAGGCGGCGGGGTGGTGGTGGCGGCGGTTGGGGGGAGGTATGCGATTTAGCTTCACTAAATCCTCCAGGCTGAGGTGGAGGGAAGAGAGCAGGACTGGACTGTGAGGATGGGCGTGGGAATGACTTCCCTTGCCCCAGTTTAGTTTTTCCTTTGCCAGGATTGTAACTGAGGAGCTGGCTGCTATCAGGTAGAATTGATTAACATCCGAGCTCACCAGCCCATCTTCTCAGCACTGTGTCCCCTTCTCCATGCTTGGACAAACCCGGCGTCCACAGATTGGCACAAGTCTGTATTCACGTTGATTTTAGAGCTGGGGGCGGGCAGAAATGATGGCTAAGCTGGGGGATGGGCAGAAATGATGGCGAGTCTAGAAAAGGATGTACTCATGGCTGGGTGCAGGGTTTCTCCTGCTATCAGGATGTCCTGGGAATTGCATTTCAAGGAGATGTTGGGCAATGTAGAAAAAGCAGGCAGGCAGAAACAATTGGAGATTTATTTGTGGGCCAGTGCAGCCCACCACAAATAGCTGGACAGTGTCTCCGCGAAACCCCTGGGGTCTCCTGTGTGGAAGTGAGTGATGTGATGGTTTTTGGTCCTGAAACTTACTTTATGTCTTGGGAAGAGAACCTCAAGCTTCTTCGATCCCTTGCTCTCATATCTCTTGGCAGCTCTGGGAGATATTTTCCCAGTTAAGCACACCAGCACCTGCTGATTTTGGCTACAGTTTGCCTTGCTTATTTCTTGGGAGGAAAGAAGACGCTCTGCTGTCCTCAAAAGCTACCAGTGGAAATCAAGACAAAAACACTGAACAGATGGGCCAGGAGGACAGAAATCCCAGGGCACGCTCTGGGTTCCTCTCCTCAGCAGAGGGCTGCGACACCCAGTGGCTATAGACTCTCCTCCTGCCAGGCCTGGGGCTGCATGGTGCCCCTGCGGCTCCTCCCTCCCGGCATTTCAGGATACGAGATGGAGGTGGAGTGGCAGGTTTCAACGAGGGGACAGTGAGCAAGGTACTTGGACATCTCCTATTTATCAAAATGTTTCATCCATCATCGCGTTACCAGTTGGACCGTAAGTGACTCAATTCTTTGGGTGTCAACTTCTCCCACTCCTGGGTTCTGACTCGAACCAACTGAAACTCCAGTTAACATTTGTGTTATTGGTTACTATTGCTAGGCACGAGTGTATAGATTTGCAAGGTTATACTTAATCCTAATCTTATTTTTATGCTGTACCCATTTTTCTGATTAGAAAGTTGAGTATCAGAGAAGACAAACAATTTACTCAAAGTCAGATAGTTAGTAATTGGCATTGCTGGTTAGTCGATCACCAAAATACATGAAATATTAAATACCAGAATAGACTGTCTTCCTGGGAAGACATATGCCGTTCCTTCAATATGTATCTGTCTCTATCTATGTGTTTAGTTCAGTTCAGTTCAGTTCAGTCACTCAGTTGTGTCCAACTCTTTGAGATCCCACAGACTGCAGCAGGCCAGGCTTCTCTGTCCATCACCAACTCCCGGAGCTTCCTCAAACTCATGCCCATCAAGTCAGTGATGCCATCCAACCGTCTCATCCTCTGTCGTCCCCTTATCCTCCCACCTTCAATATTTCCCAGCATCAGGGTCTTTTCTTTGGGTCAATTTTTTGCATCAGGTGACCAAAGTATTGGAGTTTCACTTCAGCATCAGTCCTTCCAATGAATATTCAGGACTCATTTCCTTTAGGATGGACTGGTTGGATCTCTTTGCAGTCTAAGGGACTCTCGAGAGTCTTCTCCAACATCACAGTTCAAAAGCATCAATTCTTCTGCACTCAGCTTTCTTTATAGTCCAACTCTCACATCCATACATGACCACTGGAAAAACCATAGCCTTGCCTGGACAGATCTTTGTTGGTAAAGTACTGTCTCTGCTTTATAATATGCTGTCTATGTTGATTAGGGAAGATTTTTTTCCCAAGGAGCAAGCATCTTTTAATTTCAAGGCTGCAGTCACCGCCTGCAGTGATTTTGGAGCCCTCCAAAATAAATAAGTCTCACTGTTTTCATTGTTTCTCCATCGATTTGCCATGAAATGATGGGACTGGATGCCATGATCTTAGTTTTCTGAATGTTGAGATTTAAGCCAACTTTTTCGCCCTCCTCTTTCACTTTCATCAAGAGGCTCTTTAGTTCTTCTTCGCTTTCTGCCATAAAGGTGGTGTCATCTGCCTTTCTGAGATTATTGATATTTCTCCCAGAAATCTTGATTCCAGCTTGTGCTTCTTCCAGCCCAGCGTTTCTCATGATGTACTCTGCATAGAAGTTAAATAAGCAGGGTGACAATATGCAGCCTTGACATACTCCTTTCCCTATCTGGAACCAGTCTGTTGTTCCAGGTCCAGTTCTAACTGTTGCTTCTTGACCTGCATACAGATTTCTCAGGAGGCAGGTAAGGTAGTCTGGTATTCCCATCTCTTTAAGAATTTTCCAGTTTGTTGAGATCCACACAGTCAAAGGCTTTGGATAACCAATAAAGCAGTAAATGTTTTGCTGGAACTTTCTTGCTTTTTTGATGATCCAATGAATGTCACCAATTTGATCTCTGATTCCTCTGCCTTTTCTAAATCCAGCATGTATCTATATCTATATATTTGGCAAAACTGACTCAGCATGATATGTATCCATCTATCTCACAGTCAAGGAAACAAATGTAAAGAAATAAAAACACTGGGAGAAACTCAGCATCTTTAGAAGGATATGTAAAATTACTTTGAAAGCACATTGAAATTAAAAATAACATGAAAAAGATATTGCCTCAGGAAATAAACTTTAAAAGCATTCCTTAGAATACAATTAATGTTAGTAAATGATATAATAATGTAAACATGGATGAGAGTATTTTCTAAATAAATTATTTCAAAACTGAGAGATCTGGAGAAAAGAAAATAAAGTCAATGAAATAGAAAAGTGGGTTAAAGAGCAGAATTAATGTAGCTGAAAATTGAATTTGTAAGCTGGAAGAGGTCAACAAAGAATCCTTCCAAAATATAGCCCCAAAGACAAGGAAATGGAACGTATTAAAGGAGCATAGTAAGACAGAGAGACTCATCATATTATTCCAAATTCTGCCTAATTCAATTTGTAAGAGGGGGAAAGAAAAGGCAGAGAAGTGGAGGGAGGAATAAATAACAGAGGACAAGATTTCAGAAACGAAGACACGAGTCCTTGAATCTAAGTAGCCCACGGGGTGTTAGGCGGGTCACATGTAACGTGCGAGTCACGTGCACACTCTGTGATGATATTGCAGGGAAAAGCTTCCTGAAGGCGAATAAAGTGAAACAAAAGGGAATGTAGCTTCTTTATCAGGGAATAAGAACAGATTGGAATTGCAGTTCTTAAAAGCAAGAGAGGATTTCTGAAAGCAATAGAGCAATAGCTTCAAAATTGTTGCCATGTGATTTTTTAACTGGAATTCTATCCCAAGCAATATAAAAACAAATAAGTACTAGGGAAAAATAGTTTCTTAAAGCCTTTTAAGAACTCTGGAAGTTTACCAGTGAGAAGCCTTACCAGAAAATTTGGAGAATCTATTCCAGCAAAATAAAGCAAAATATTGATAATTAAATTTGAAGACTTGGAATATAGGGAATAGTGGTTACCCAAAAAATAATTAATTCTAAATAAGTATTTATTTTTTAAATAATTAATGACAATTAATACAAACTTGAATTTATATTTCTAATGATTTCAGGAGAGGTCAGATCATGGAGGAAGGGAAAAGCTATATATTTAAGAACTTTTAACAACATTTTTTCCAGCTTTTGAACAAGGGGAACCACATTTTAATTTTGCACTTGGTACCACAATCTGTATAGCCACCTCTGTTACCCAAAGTGAATGCTTGAGATTTCTTTTGCTAAAGAAATGGGAACAAAGAGGTTCTGTATTTGAAGACATCAAGCAAATAAAATTGGGTGAGAAAAGGAAAATTAAGTTAGTTGCTAACAGATTTAGAGACATCCTTAGACTTCCACTGTCAACATGGGAAATCGTAGGGTTTTTCATGGAACAACCGAACCACTCAGAGAAAAGGACCACCCGTCCTGGCATTTCAGGGTCACTAATACCATCATCAGTCAGCCGTCCCAAGGACCACCTGTCCTGGCATTTCAGGGCCACTCACATCATCGTCGGTCAGCCATCCCACCAAGCTGGCATTTCAGGGCCACTAGCATCATCGTTGGCCAGCCATCCCACCAACCTGCAGTGAAACCATTCAATGGATAAGCTCTTCCATGCACAAATGGCCAGTTTCAAAACCTTGTCATCCCTCCAGAGATGACCCTATATCCAGGGATTAATGCACTCCTTCCTATTTCCCTTTCTGACTTTTAATTTAGGAGTTGCACCCGTTTGCATTTATAGAATTACTAACACTTTGCATCTCATGTTCTATTTGTGTTCTTCACATTTATCACAACGTCCTGGACTTAAGACCTTCTTTCGTTCCTGCCTCTGCACTAGGCTGGGAGCTCCCTGAGGACACAGCCATCTGTCTCTGTTCACTGTTAGAGCCCAGAGTCCCCCATGGCGCTTTCCCCACCTTGTAAACGGATTTGAGTGAACAAATGTGAAATAACTTAGTAAACTGTATGTGAACAAAATGACAGCTTCTGATTGCGGAGTGGATAGAGAGCAGATTCCAAGGAGGCCCGGGATCACATGAAGCTGATCCTAAGACAGTGTGAGTGGTAAGTATGCTCCAGGGTCACTGCGCTCCCGTCAACATCCCGAGCCCGTGAGGCAGGAGTCGGGCGGGATGGAACCCTGTTCCTAGCTGGAGTGGAGCAGAAGCAAGGCAGAGACGTCTTCTTTTCTCCTCTTCCCTCCTCCATCCCCCTACCAACCACAGCAGGAACTTTTGAAGTTCAATGTGATTCTTACTTGCCTTCCCAGACCCTTGGTCTCCGGTTTCAGGCCTGAGAATAAATCTCTTGGTCACCCTACTCAATCAGTTTCTCCCGGAGAAAGGACCCGGCTGCAAGGATGACAGGAACCAGACTTCAAATGGTTTTCCAGGAGCAGAGGGAAGCGAAACCTTTTCCTGCCGTTTCTTCAGCCAAGGAATTAAGGGAAGGATGTGGGTCACGGGGCTACAGCAGTGCCAGGAGGAATTCCAGCACTTTCTTGAGGAATCACGGGACGGTCTGTTTCCCTTCAGTAGAAGCTGCCCTTTGCTTTCCAGGCGGTGCCTGGCTCGCCTCATCAGAGGCTCTGTGCTGGGAAACCAGTGCCCTGGCTGGCGTGGGTGGCTTCTACCAAGATATGCAGGAAGGAAACGAAGCCTTTTATTTCTGTTATCCCTCCCTGGGCAATAGCAAGAAATTTTTGCCTTGAGAGCCTTTATTTTTCTAGGAGAATTGCCTTTTCCCTTTAGGAGAGATTCCTATCTCTCTAAGTAGCTTTTGCTCTAAATAAGCATCTCCTTCCCAATAACCTCAGTCTGAAGGTGTCCTGTGGCACAGAGGCTCTGTTTGCCTGGTCATGATCAATGCAGAAATAAAGAGCATGGCAGCAGGAACACACTCCCTCATCAGCCTGCATCCTGCCACCCACGTGGGAAGAAGCCTGGTTTCTAGAATTGAGGTACAGTATGTGTGGTACCCAGGATCAGCTGCATAAAGTTTCAAAAAGAAATTCTGTGTCCTGCAACAGGGCAAGCAACTCAAATTTGGATTCAAGATAAAAACGGAAAGTGGAGAAAAACCCGGGAAGACCTACGGCCAGTGGGCAGATGGCCCCCTCCCCACAAACGTCGGCCATCATCTGCCTGCAGGGGACGCTTCGCAGAGCCCTGCTTCAGCAGAGCAACTCTGCTACCGTAACCCCGTGAATCCAGAGCCGAGGGAAACCCGACTTCCTGGGCTTCCTTTGCAGGGGCTCGAGTGGGTCCCTCCCTCTGGTTTCTCAAAGCAGTTTCTCTGGGGATGCCCTCTTGCCTCCTTGTATTTTTTCTCTCCATGTTCTCTTTTGTGTGTGTGTTTCTTAGCCCTTTTAAGCTCTTTTACCTGCTAAAAACTGTAACATATTAATCTCCTTCCTGGCAGACTCCACGTGGTACATGTTATACCTCTTGACTATGTCTAGACGAAGCTTAGCGCACAGGAGGCGTGAAATACATGAGTGTAAATGAACGGGGACTTCCGCACACCAGTGTGTGTGTCCAGGTCTGTCTCTGACCATTCAAGGCCACTTAAAAGATCGCGGAAACTCCTTTTGAGACAGGGAAATGACACCCATGTATTCAGGCTCTTCTGGGGCTCCTCACTGGATAGAGCAAAGCCTGAGTCTTGCTTTAAAAATTAAAACTTTAAGGATTCTCAAAAGAACTGCGCTATGAAGCTATTCACTTTTCTACAAAATTACTCCGAGGTTATGCTGATCAACTTAGTGAGTTCGTACAGGTTTAGGAGAAAACACTCATCCTCAAGTTAGAGAAACAAGCTTTTGTTCACCTGGCTTGTTTTGCACTACTTTAAAACAGTCAAATGGGTTACATTTATTTAAATTTAAAATGTCTTTCCCCATATATGGTAAATTATACTGAGTAAAAATGATACTTGATTTTCAGTGTCTTGAGCTTAGCGAAGAAATGGATCTCTCTTCTCTTCAACATGTGTTGAAAGGTAGAGGAAGTTGCTTTCGTGGACATTATTAACTAAGGGCTTCCCTGGTGGCTCAGACTGTAAAGAATCCGCCTGCAGTGCAGGAGACCCAGGTTCCACCCTGGGTTGGGAAGATCCCCTGAGAGAGGAATGGGTGCCCACTCCAGTGTTCCTGCCTGGAGAATGCCATGGACAGACGCAGACGTGACTGAGTGACTCACACGTCTCATTTTCACGCGTGTGTCAAAGCTTGGCTGAGCGGTCGCATCATAGAGGAGCAGTGCATGGTGGTCGCACCGTAGAGGAGCGGTGCACGGCGGGTCTGCGTTGGCCTGCTGACATTCAGGGTGCTCCACCAGCTTTAGCACCCAGGACGTGTTTCCTGGTTTATGCTAACAGCTTGCCTTCTCTGAATATTTAACATAACCAATTCCAAACCTTCCAGCTCCTGGAGAAGGGTGATATCTTTATGAATTTTCTCCAACTTACTGATTTTCTACTTGTATTTCAGTTGCTACTTATTCTTTCAAGGCTCAGTTGCTTTTGGGTCTCCTTTAGGATCTTGAATTTTTCGTCTGTCTCACCATCTCCAGATGTTAATGGAGACACAGTGTTCTGTGGGGCGCTCTGGGAGGCAGGGGTAGGTGCCAAGTCTTGGTTCTAGTCACTTCCTGCTTTGCAGCTTTCTTAGTCTCATATTTCCTTTGATTTTTAAAGACTGCTCTTGGCTTATCATTTCCTGGTTGTGATTTCTTATTCTGGAGTAGCTTCTTCTCAGGCAGCTTGGAATTGACGATTAGTTTATTTCTTAAAGCTGAGAATCTATCAACCATTGCAAATTTCTGTTCCTAATTGGGTACTTCACTTAAAACTACTTGAGAAGCAATTGTTTTCACTGGAAATAGTCCATCCAAAAAAAGTTGCCAGGATAAGGCTGGCATAATACCAAAGCGTGTACCCATTATTAACACGCAAGCTGGGAGCAGGCAGGCCAATAACAGTGTGCTCCCCATCTGGGCACCAAGCAAAACATGCAGCATCAGAGGCTAGTGGCTTAGAAATTGGGCTGCGTTTTAAAATATCTCAGGACTGCTTTTGTCCCTCAGATTTCTAAATCTAACTAGCATTAATATATGGCCTTGAGAACTGAGTAAGCTGCATTAAACAGCAGTTCCAAAGTCCGACACTGGATCACATTTCAAGTTGCAAATCATCTCTTTGGCAGGCACGAGTCCATAAACAGTGTAAAGCTCAGCTGACCCAGAATTCCAGATTGCACCGTAACAGGGGCTGTGCTTTGGTAATTGAACAGATGACAACGTCTTCTCCATTTGCTGTGAAGTAACACATCACTTGTTCTCTGTCGCAGGAAGTGCCTGTCTTAGAAACTATTCTGTCCACCACAACATGGCGGTGGCTTCGTTATTCCAGAGCATCATAACCTTATCAACCTTATAGGAAGACTGTGGGCTGGACCTACAAGAGGTACACCAGAGCTGGGGTACAGACAAAATTTAACAAACAGGCGCACCTTTTCCCCCGGAACATAGACAGTCCCCCATGTGACCAGAATCCAGGTGAGGACACACAGTAACATCGCGATTGTTGTGTGTAGTAGGCGCTCGGGAGACATTTGCAAATAAATTAAGTGCTGTCTCTCCCCTTGCCCTCAGTTCCCAGCAAAGGGAAAACAGCATTTGATTAAAGAATAAATAATGAATGAATGGTAAATACATATTTCTGTTGCTTATTCTGCTGCAAATGCCCTCCAAGCATGGCAAAGCAGCCCCTGGGCAGGAGAACACCTCTTTCCCAATTGTCCTCCTGTTTATTCTTGTGGCATTGTTGTCTATAAGCAGATTTCCTTTGATCATTTCCAGGACAAGAATGAATCATGTGTAGGTGGAAGTCATCATAACTGGGTAACCTTGAAATATTTCCCAGCTCGGTTTTTTATAAAAAAAAACTATTGCTCCCAACTTGAATCCTATTCACTAATCTCTCTTTTTTTTTTTTGGTTGCCCTGTGAAGCTTGCAGGATCTTAGTTTCCTGACCAGGGATCAAAGGATGCTCTCTGCAGTGAGAGTGCAGAGTCCTAACCTGTGGACCACCAAGGAATGCCCCCAACTTGACTTTTTTTTCCTAGATGAGTACCCTGAATGAAAGAAAGCTCTGGTTTTCCTTTCTATGGTTTAGACTGAAACCAAAGTCCATCCCTTACCTGGTCTTCCCTCTGACTAGGTCTCCTCCTGTGCATTTTCTCCAGTTGGAGAACTCTGTGAATCATGGGTCTCAGGCCGGATCAGAGTCACCTGGAAGCTTGTGGGATGGTCATCTGGGGAGGACGAGAGGCAGGAGGGACAGCCTGAAAATGAAGCAAGGGGCCCATCACAACGGCCACCGAGACCCGCCTCCAGCCTGGCCTTTTGTCCTCCCTTCCAGCGACCTTGGCTCTCACTCTGGCCATCCTTGCCCTCCTTCGGAGAAGGCTCCTTCTAAGACTGGCTGTAAAGGGGCATGTGTCCCTCCTGGTCTGACTCCCACCCCTCAGGTCCCAGAGACCAGTCTAAATGGGAATAAGCATGCTCCCCAGCTTTCCAGAGCTTCCTCTCCCCAAGCTGGGCTGGACCCTTCCATGCAAGGAGCCGTCTGGGAGCACCATGAAGGGTGGATATTCACAGCGCAGCTGTTCTGTCCAGTTACCGAAGCGAGGCTCCTACGTGGGGAGCCACCCTCCCATGCCGGTCCTCCCTCTGCCTGGCTCTGAGGGGGACCCGCTCTCGCCACCAGGGGTCAGACTCCTGGTTTGTGTCCTGAAGTTTCACATGTTTGTGCTTTTGGCTCCTTTGGTTGCTGGTGGAAACTTGGCACACTTCATGTTTCTATTCCAATAACTTGTTTTAAAATTTGGAATGCCTGAAAAATCAAGAGTGTTAAAGTGTGTGTGTGTGTGTGAGTGTGTTTGATAGAGCATATGGGAAAATCCCTTCCCCCTGGCTATTTATAACCCTTCCCAGGCACTGAAAGCACAATGGCCATAACTCGTCCATTCAAAAAAAGTGCCGAGTGCAGCAATTTCTTATTTTATATGCCTCCTTGCTCTTAAGTGCTCAGTGTTTGGATTTCTGATCTGATAACTTTATTTAAAAATTGAGTTTTACTGACGAGTCCCAGGAATGAAATATACAGTGTGGGGGAATATAATTATAATGATGTAACATCTTTGCATGATGGCAGAGGTGATCAAAACGTACAAACTTCTGGTTATAAGATGAATAAGTATTAGGGATTAATATGCAGTGTGATTGATATAATTAATACTGCTATATGTTTTATATGAAAGTTATTAGAACATTTTGTAAGAGTGCTCATCACAAGGAGAATATTATTTTCTTCCTTTTCCTGTTCGTTCCTGTCTGTAAGAGATGAAGAATGTTCACTAACTGTATTGTGGTAATCATTTCATGAGATATGTAAGTCAAATCACTATGCTGTACACCTTAAACCTTTGTGGCGCTGTATGTTAATTATATCTCAATAAAACTGGAAGAAAAAATTTAAAAAATATTTTGAAAAGTCGAGTTTTGCTGGAACTTGCACTCATTTGAACTCTTTCTTCTGGCCAAGGGTTTCATTTCTGTGGCTGCCCCTCTCACTCCATGAAACTGGAGCAGTATGGTGCCTGCTCCCAGTGATACCACAGGGCTGGTTAGGGACTTCAGCCATCGCATGACAAGAAGACCCTAACACCACAGAAGAAATGTCATGTGGATCTGGCGAAGTCCTGCACCTTCTGGCCCCTGGCCGGCCCTCTCACTTCCTCCCCTGCGACTTTGCAGAAACCTGGCACCTGGAAGGCTCTCTGTAAATGCTTATTAAACAAATGTTCCCACCGTCCTCTGCTCTTTCCATTTATGTTTCAAAGATTCTCTGGCTACATCACACCCTTCCCTGGGTCTGTCTGAACAAGCTCTTCTGTCTTCCCTTGATGATCTGAGAATCCACACTTTCCAGTTTCATGTTTTCAAGTTGGGCCCATGTGTTTATCTTCGAAGTGGAGAAATTAAGGAAATGTCTGCAAAGCAGTTGGAAGATGGAAGGTGATTCCATAAATGGCTCTGAGACATCAAGGAAGTTTTGGGTGATAGGAAGCCGATGGCATTGGAGCCAGCGATTTCCAGATTTTTAGAATCTCAGAGGGAAGGGATAGGCTGCTGCAGAAAGCCTGAATCCACTCAACATGCAGAAAGCAGGGTCAGAGGGAGGGACTTTGGGGACCCTGCTAATGGCCTGCTGAGCTTCACCTTGCTCAGCCCGTGTGTGGATGAGGAAGATGTGCCTGCAAGCTCTGAAACCCTGTGAGCAGGGCACAGGGAACCTTGGCTGACTCTGGCCTACACCATAAACCAGGAAACACCAGCCCGATGACTCAGCCCTGGAGGGAACTGCTCATTCACTTGGCAGATGAGGCAGGATGAGTTAGTCTGCATCTATGCAGAGGGAGGATGAGCAAAGTCTACCAAGTGAAAAAAAATGAGTCAAAAAATTATAAGTACGTACAAACAGTGCTTGCATACACGCGCTTGGCATCCCCGGCGGCTCAGGGGCAAAGAATCCGTCTGCGAGTGCGGGAGGCTCGGGTTCAGCCCCTGGGTTGTGACGGTCCCCTGGGATGGAGATGGCAAGGCTCTCCAGTATTCTTACCTGGAGAAGTCCATGGGCAGAGAAGCCTGGCGGTGTTTCAGTTCACAGGGTCACAAAAGAGTTGGAGAATGACTTAGACGGGAAACAGCAGCAATACAGACACCCGCACTAACGCAGAAGCAGGGTTTCAGCAGGACGTTTTCTTACGGGCGCTTTGTCCTTGTTCTACATGATGGTTGGTTCTTGATTACTGGGGGCCCAGCTGGTTCTGATGGCCCTGGTGGCCTATGGTTCCGGGAGACGGATCCCCAGTCCTCTGCCGGCACATTCCTTCTCCTCACTTCTCTCCCAGGTTGGTTCTGTTTCTGCCCTGCAGCTGTCTGCTCGTTGAGTTGACTATGGTCTCTCAAAATAATTAGGAGAGTCTTTGCAGGATATTTACACTTCCTTGAGCTTTATCCTGCTTAGTTGCTCAGTTGTGTCTGACTCTTTGCAACCCCATGGACTGTATTTTGCCAGGTTTCTCTATCCATGGGGTTGGTTTGATGTAAAAATGTTTGATTGATAATTGATTTTTAAGTAAAGTATTAATTGTGTCAGTATAAGCTCTGTTGTTTTTTTTTTTTCTCATTTCTTAAGGGCCTGTAGAAAGATTATTGGATTTTCTTTTAATGTTAAAAGGATGGATCTCACCCACTTTATCTCTGGCTTTTTTCTCTCGGCTTCTGCGTAACCCCAGCCTGTTTTGCTCCAGGGCTGGGGAGGCAGTCTCACCTGCCCGGCTCTGGGCTACCGGGAATACCAGGCTCTGAGGATTCAGCCAGAGGTCCCCAATTGCCCCCAGGGAGACCAGCACCCAGCCAGCCCTTTGCCTGACTTGCCTGTAGCCTAGCCTGCCTTCAAGGTGTTAGAGAGTGCAGCATGAATGCCCCAGTTGTGGGAAAATAAAATGCATCCTTGGTCAGGGACAATTCTGAGTCAAGTTCAGTGTAAGTAGCCCCAACAGAGACGTGTGCTCAGCTGTCCCTGGAGCACCCCCCGCCCAAGGGCCTGTGGGACAACTGCCGGTGTCATTTCACAGGAACGCCAGGATGCATGGACAGCGAGAACATGATTGTGCTCCGTTTTCTATAAAGAAGTGAGCACCACCCGAATTCCCAATATCTTAAGATCTTCACCATTAATATTCTAGAACCAAACTTTCCTGTATATTTTAAACCACATATATTATATACATGCACACAGGGTTGGGCTTCCCAGGTGGCTCAGCGGTAAAGAACCTGCTTGCAACGCAGGACTTGTGGAGACTTGGGTTTGATCCCTGGGTCAGGAAGATCCCCGGGTGGAGGAAATGACTACCCACTCCAGCAGTCTTGCCTGGAAGATCCCACGGGGGTCTCAGAAGAGTCAGACATGACTGAGCGACTAAATAGGAACCACAAATATGCACAGGTCTATATATTTCATAGAATATTTAGTTGCAGATTTAATTGCATCCTGGACACTTTGGATGAGATGCTGGATGGTCACTGAATCTTGCATTTTTGCAGGGAAACTCTGACTCCATCCCAGCCATGAATGTGAGGGCTGTTTCATTATTTCCGGGTGGGCATTAAAGTTCAGGCTACCTGACTCTAGGGTGTGGAAAGAGCTCCTTATTGCTTGGTGAGGATGAAATTCCAAGATCCCTCCTTGGTTTGCCTTGCTCCCATCTCGAGGAGGACTGCCTTATCATGCCCTAGTGAGAGTGGGAGTGTCTGCCCGTCAGTGGGCAGGATGGCGGGGCTGCGGCTGCTTCTGTGATGTCTGGCTGGCGTAGGATGGATATTGCCAGATCTTTTCAGTCTTGCGAAAGGGAAAGGAAAGGGAAAGTCGCTCAGTCATGTCCGACTCTTTGCGATCCCATGGACTGTAGCCTACCAGGCTTCTCAGTCCATGGGATTTTCCAGGCAAGAGTACTGGAGTGGGTTGCCATTTCCTTCTCCAGGGGATCTTCCCAACCCAGGGACCGAACCCGGGTCTCCCGCATTGTAGGCAGATGCTTTACCCACTGAGCCACCAGGGAAGCCCTCACTCAGTCTTGTGAGGCTACCCTAATTCTGTTTCTTCACATGTTTAAAAAAAGGTCTTTTCTTGGTGAGCCCTTGTTTTCTGTACCTGTTGGCTTTTCCAGGTAGCTGTCTTCTCTAGCACCTAGTCTAGAATATATGAATTCAAAAGCAAATCCAAGGAACTCACCACCGCATCACAGCTTGGGTTCTGAGGCCCCTGGTCAGTCCACCTGTTCCTCTCTACGTTCCAGCAGGAGGAACAGGAAGTACATTTCCTCCATCATTGTGGAGGTTGTGGTCCTCCATAATTTTGCTTTGGATGTCAGGTTTTGTTTTCTAGATGGTTTGATGCACAATTTTAATCTTATGCTATCTGGACATCTTTACATTTGGATAAGGAAATTCAGCCCATACACACTGACTTCAAATGTAGATACTGAGCAATTAATTCCTTCCACTTTGTTTACCGCCGTTGTAATAAAATCACTTGGTCTAGACTTCTCCTCCCTTAGTTTGTTGATCTGGCTGGGCACAGTTTTGTTCCCCTCCCCGTGCTCTGGTCTGCTTCTGTGGATGTTCGGTTCTGCATTACCACTGCATCAGGTGGCTTCTCATTTTAAGGTTCCATAGCTAATAAGTGAAGAGTTCTTCCTATTGTTCCTCTGAGTATTTTGAGGTCTTGGGGCAGATTTCATCTAGGAACACAGAAGCTCTGTTTTCTCAATCAGTTCCTTGGAGCAGGCCCCATTATTATGCCTCTCTGAAAAGCCATTGGGAAACTAGGTTGTAGAGGCCAGACGCCGAGAAGGTGGCCTTGCTGACTCTAGGGATATCTGGATACAGCTCTCTCCTCTGGGGAGGATGATAACTCCTAGCATTTAAGGAAATGGCAGCACTAAAACCTCCCACCCTCATCATTTGCTTTTGCTTCATAGTAAATGAATAGCCCAACAGGAGCCTGCGGAGTCAACTTGGGACAGGGAACAGAATTTCAAAGAAGGTCTTCCTGCTTCAAGCTGGTTCTTTTTAAAAGGTGACATGAGGGCATGACCTAGAATCTTCAAGAATCTCAAATGTCTGTCTTTGGGGGACTGGCCTTCTTTATCCATCATGATGGTTTGGGGAATGGAGATGGAGTGTGTAGGCCAGAGCCACCTGGGCTGATAGAATTTTGGGTTAATTGTTTCCACCTGGTACTTGTCTGTCATTCTTGTTGTCTTCTAAAGGCCTCTGGTATTTAGGCCACAGTTTGGTAAAGAGCAAAGACTTGTGGCACTTCTTTATTTTCTTCTAAAGCAGCATGACCTCCCAAAAGGCTATGCCTCTCAAGTCCAGTATTCACTCAAGTTAGGTCAAGATTTTCTAAAGGGTTGAATATTAGCTGGGCGTGTACCCCTTCTTACTCTGAACACTTGCTTAGGCCTTCCGTGCCCCAGTCTCCCACTTGATAAGTTGGTGTCAGCAGTTCAAGATTAGAAAATCTTATAGAACAGTATTCTGGCCTCCACAAAGGGTTCTTGATATCAGTCTTGCTGGTCTGACATGGTGCTCATTTCTTCGTTGTATGCTAAGACCAGGAGAATGCCATCAAAACATGCTTTCATGCAGCAAATCTGCTTGGGTCCGTTTTCCAAATAGAAGCATCTCACGTATACATACTGAATTCGGTTCCTGAAGAATTTTAGCATCTCTCAGTGTCTTACGGCTCTGGCCCTCTAATTTCACAGTCGGAAAATCTCAGGCCCAGGGCACAGCTGTAGCTGGTCCAGGATCTCCTGGCCCCGCCCCAGGGTGCGTTCCTTCACACCCAGGAAGCCACTGGCCTCTTGGTGCCACCTGGATGATCACAGAGCTGTGAGTGGGACGCCCATATGGAAGGATAGAAATAAGGCAAGTTTTACATGAGAAAAGGACCATTTTCCCTAATTCTTCTCTGAGCTGTCTCACACTAGGACTCGTCCTTGACCAGAGCTTCATCCTTTGACACATTTCATGTGTCCTCATTCAGTGGTTAAGCACACTGTGCGGAAAATTTACTTATTTATCATTTATTTCTCTCCACCTCTTCCTTCCACCTGTCCCCCGTATGCCCCCCCACACATATGTATATATTGTCTAGCTCAGAAATACTGCAATGGACAACACAGATCAAAGTCCTCTCCTCACGAAGCCTTATCTTCTCATTTGGGAACTCTTGCCTGGAAAATCCCATGGACAGAGGAGCCTGGTGGGCTGCAGTCCGTGGGGTTGCGACTGAGCTACTTCACTTTCACTTTTCGCTTTCATGCGTTGGAGAAGGAAATGGCAACCCACTCCAGTGTTCTTGCCTGGAGAATCCCAGGGACGGGGAGCCTAGTGGGCTGCAGTCTCTGGGGCTGCACAGAGTCGGACACAACTGAAGCTACTTAGCAGCAGCAGATTTATTGGAGAAGGAAATGGTAACCCACTCCAGTGTTCTTGCCTGGAGAATCCCAGGGACGGGGGAGCCTGGTGGGCTGCGGTCTATGGCGTTGCACAGAGTCGGACACGACTGAAGCGACTTAGCAGCAGCAATACAAAGGAATACATGAGGGGAATGTAAAGTCGTGAAATTCAAGGCAAAATTGGCCAAAGACAGACCTGGAGTGCTGTCCTAGGCACAAATGCCAAGGTGCCCATGTCCCATTGTCCAGAGTTTCAACCTGTTGGTCCAATCAGACTGCAGAGGAGATCTGGAAACACGCATTTCCCTGATGCTCAGAGACAGGAAAGGTTGTGGAGAACCTGTGACACGACTCTGCAGGAACGGCTTAGCGAAACGTGGCAAGTGCAGATGAAGGAGAGCCGCGCTGCTCCCTCAGAAAAGTATCTTCTGCAGGGGCTTCCCTGGCGGCCCAGTGGTTAGGGATCCACTGGCCAACGCAGGGGACTCGGCTTCTGTCCCTGACCTGGGGAGATCCCGCGCGCCGCAGCACAGCTGCGCCCTTGCGCCGCGGCCACCGCGCGCACGGGCTGCAGAGGCTGAAGCTCGCGCGCCCAGAGCCTGTGCCCCCAAGAGAAGCCGCCGCCCTGAGGCGCCCGCGTGAGGGGCAGCCGCTGCCTGCTGCAGCTGGAGGAAGCCCACGCACAGCAACCAAGACCCCTCACGGCCAAAAATGAATAAATAATGAAAGGAAAACCCAGCGTGCTCCCCAGGCTTTTCTGTCCCCTCATCCGTAGCGGCCGACGGCAGATGGCAAGTGAAAGCAGCGTGGACCTGAGTCTGCTTGGGGGAAAGCTGCCTGGAGACGCTCAACATGTAAGAGACTCTAAGCAAGCAAGCAGGCTCGGCTGTGTGGAGGCGGCGGAATTCCTGAACTTACTTAGCATGTACTTTGCACAGCTTAGTGTATACTAGGACGTCACCAGCGTCACTGCAGAGCTGAGTCCGTTCTAAACTTCTTCATTTGAAATAACGCTTCAGTGGACGTGTTAAAGCACGTGTCTTTGTATCTCTAAGATCCTTGAATATATTCTGATTTTTGGAAAATGTGCACCAATATATCTCCCCCATCCCCATCACACACAAAGTAGTGTAAGAGAGTATTTATTAGAACATGGCCTTATGAGAACTGTCATTATTAGTTAAAACTTTGTCAATTTTATAGACTGGAAATAGCACCTCATTGTTTTAAACTGCATGGTTTGATTTCTGTTTGATTTCTCTATGGTGGAGAGCTGAGCAGATCCTTTCCTAAGGCTGCCTCTGGGAAAGGGGGTGGGTACTACTGGGTGGAGGTCCTGGGTAAGAGCATCCATCGTCCCGTCTGGCGTTCTTGCCTCTTCAGTGTCCATGAATGGGGACTTTGCAGCTGGATTCTGCCCATCAGGAGCAGGGCCGTGGATCTGTTTTACGGTTATAGGCAGACCTTGCCTCACTGTGCTTGTCTTCATTGTGTTTCATACACTGTTCCTGTTTCTAAAGACCTAAGGGGCTTCCTTGGCCATCCGGTGGTTAAGATCCTGAGCTCCCAGTGCAAGGAGCACGAGTTCAGTCCCTGGTGGGGGAAATAAGATCCTGCACGTGGCATGACATGATCCAAAAAAAAAAAAGAAAAGAATTAATAAAAACAAAAAAATAAAGACCTGCAAGATTCAGCCTTCCACCCTGCCTGCATGCCCCCAGGTCTCTATATCCCCAACCAAACCAAACAGCTGTTTCTCTTTTTCTGTTTTACATTGAAGGTTTGTGACAACCCTGCGTCAAACATGTCTATCAGCACCATTTTTTTCCAGCAGCATTTACTTACTTCATATCTCTGCGTCTCATTTTGGTATTTCTCACATTACTGCAAGCTTTTTCATTATTATACTTGTGATGGTGATCTGTGATCTTTGATGTTACTACTGTAAAAAAGATTATGACTTACCAAGGACTCAGATGGTTAACATTTTTAGCAATAAAATATATTTTAATGGAGATATGTACACTTAAAAAAAAACCTGGTCCTATATTGCACATTTAATAGACTGCAGTAGAGTACGCTGCTGCTGCTGCTGCGAAGTCCCTTCAGTTGTGCCCGACTCTGTGAGACCCCATAGATGGCAGCCCACTAGGCGCCGCCATCCCTGGGATTCCCCAGGCAAGAACACTGGCGTGGGTTGCCATTCCTTCTCCAGTGCGTGGAAGTGGAAAGGGAGAGTGGCGTCGCTTGGTATGAACGTCGCTTGCGGTGCTGGGACCAGACAGCTCTTGCGGCTTCTTTTCGGTTTGCTGTTTCGCTTGCGTTGTTGCTGTTTCTGGAAATGAACCTGCAGCGTCTTCACGGTCTGCCTGAGATGATGTTGCCAGTAGCCTGGGTGAGCACTGCTTTGTCTGGATGGAAATGAAGGCACCGATTCTTCCCACTGTATGTCTGTTTAAAAGAAAGAGCAGCTCTCTTGATTTCCAGGGAAAAGCCCTTAGATAAAGCCTAATGGGCTCCCACTGAAATAACGAGGAGCTCATGAGCTATCACCCGAGGTGGACAGATACACACATCACCACACACCCCACAATGTGCTGCGACAGAGTCAACCGTGAAGCTGAGGGGACACAGAATCCCAGGGGCCTTCCCTGGGCGCCTGGGACGCTCTGGCTGCATCTCGGGCTGAGGCTCAGGTGACGTCCGAGCTTGACCTCTGGCCCGGGTCCCAGGCTGGGCCTTCTCTCCCGTGATGGTCCCACAGCAGCCCCTCTGCTGGAGTGTGCGCGCCAGGCTCTCCTGGGCTGAAAGGTGATCAAATCAGACAAATCGTAAATCTGCAGCTGTTGTTTTGTCAGCATGTATATTTTTATAGAAAGGAGCAAATCTCTGCCAGGCCGCCCGGATAATCATCTCTGCTTTTCCTTGCTTGTTCAGAACTGTGAAAGAACGCCCTTGGCAAGGACCTGGTTTTAATCACTTTTGGTTAACACAGAAGCTTTTGAAGGAGAAGGTGCTTTTTGTAAACTGTGGCAGGGTCCCAAGGCATTAACATTTCAGACCTCTTCCCAGTATGAGAAATGTCTAGAGCAGGGCCAAGGTATCAAGCCTGTGGAGACAGTCCCCTGCACAGGGAGTTACTTTAATGCCTCTGACTCATTCCTCAAAGACATGCGTTTTTTATTGTTTTTTTTTTTTTTTTTCATTCTTGAAAAATTGCAGGCCACGCAAAGCTAGAGACTTCTGGGTCCAGGGAATGTGTCAGCTTGCTTTCATTTAGTACAAAGGAAGGCTTTTAAGAGAGATTTAGAGAAGCCAGAGGCCTTCTTGGGAATGGTCCCAAAGATGATGAAGAGTCTGGAAAGATGGAGCTTAGAAAAAAAGCAGGAGAGTTTTTGGTGACTTCACTGGGGACAATGGGAAATGTTACTTTCCCTTAAGAAAACCGAGAATTAAAACATAAATTGTGTTTCCCTGCCCAAAGATTTCATTAAGAGCTGCTTGGTTTGTTTGGGGATATAGGGACCTGGGGCATGCAGGCAGGATATAAAGCTGAATCTCGCAGGTCTTTATTTTTCAACTTTTATTTGTTTATTTATTTTTTGGCTATGTCATGCCACATGCAGGAACTCAGTTCCCTGACCAGGGATTGAACCCGTGTCCTCTGCACTCTGAGCTCAGAATCTTAACTGCCAGATGGTCAGGGAAGTCCCTTTCAGGTTGTTAAAGCTAAGAACAATATGCATCCTTTGACCTGGTTTAAGTATTAACTACTGCACAGGCAGTGTGGGTTGCTGGTACCTGACTTCTGGGGGTGGGAGTCTGAGGATCATAGGAGGCGTAAGAATGAGATGGCAAAAGCTTGTGATGTGCTGCTTTCAGAATCTCTCACCTGGAGCATTGATCTCAGATTGCAAAGGACATGAGTGGATGGATACTGAGTGAAACAGGTTCATGGCACCTAGCCGTGGCTGAGAAAGTCGTGGTGGATAAATCCTGTCCATTCCATCCTAGGTCAGTACCAGGACCATGCTGACTGATGGAGCTGCCCACTCTCTCATTTCAGGGGCAGGCATTCCCCTTGGAAAATGCAGCCATTGCCAGTTCATCTTTGACTTGGCCTTCCCAGAGCTCCCAAGTTTATGACACGCATCAGATATGGGGTCTTGATGAGGAATCTGGCTCTGTGATTTGTCTTATATCAATGGCTTTTGCTGGGCCTGGGAAATTCTGCAGCTTCCAGCCCGCTCAGGATGGTCCAGGAATGCCAATTCACAACTTTGAGTTTTCCACAGAGCAGAAAGCTTCCTTTAAAACAGAACATATCAGAAATTACCCCACTGGTGAGAAGTAGGAGAAAATATTTAAAGGGAGGAATCCATGAAAGTCATTGAGAACCTAAGGACGTCTGTGTTCCCTGTAGCGTATGGTATTCCTGGGATCATTTGGTCTCAAAGTATCATTTGCAGAAGAAAAGCTAATAGGGAAAGAGAAGGCCCCTGCCCACTACCCACATCCCTGAATGTGGTTCCGAGGTAATGCTTCTTATTCAGTCATATTTATCATCCCAAGATATGGAAAATCAAAGCCACCCGAAATGAGACAAATTCTACTTCACATTCAGATACGTAATTCTCCTTCACTTGCGGGCTGGCATCTGTGTTCAGTGGAAAAGTCCAGCCAGCAAATGTTTAGACCACAGCCTAGTGGGAGGAGCCAAGTGTTCGCCGAGATTATGGCCTGTGACAATAAGAGCTTAAGACCAACAGCTGGTGTATCCAGTCTGACTCACGGACACTTGGAGATTCTGGCACACTGGGCACTCATCTCCCCTGGCCCTCCCGTGGGTCTGGCCGCCGCTGCCCAAGCAGGAGCCGCATCTGTGCTTTTGCTCACTTCTGCTCACTTCTGCTCACTTCCGGCATCTCTGCCTGTGCTGTGAGCCTGGGCCTGTGGGCTGCCTGTTTATGCTCTTGAACAACTTGAGTTTCCAGTCTCAATGGTAATGCTTAAAAATTTATTTCATATACTTTTCTTTACTAAAGTAATATGACCACATAATAAAATGTTTTGGAAAATAGAGACAAGATGAAATTATTCTAAATCTCATTACCATAAACTGTCATTTCTTCTGAGACTATTTCTTATCATAGTTGATCTTATGTCTGACAATTAGCTTTATGAGTTTGATTTTACTTAACATTAAATTATATTTTTCACATTTCAGTATGTTTTGTTGATCAACACTTGGTTACTCCCTAATGTTTCGCATGTTGCTGTTGTTGTTTAGCTGCTAAGTGATGTCCGACTCTTTTGCAATCCCAAGGACTCAGCCCTCTAGGCTCCTCTGTTCATGGGATTTCCTTGGCAAGAATACTGAAGTGGGTTGCTATTCTCTTCCCCAGGGGACCTTCCTGACCCAGGGATCGAATCTTTGTCTCCTGCTTGGCAGGTGGATTCTTCACCACTGAGCTACCAAGGAAACCAATGTTTCATATAGCCTTTTCATCATGTAACAAGAAATACTGCTATGATGAGCTACATGTGAATATTTATTTTTCCATATTTATGTTAGATATTAAGGCCAGTACAAACCTTCACATATAATTTAATACATTTTGCAAATTTATTTTGGAAAACATCATACTGATTACAATACTATCAGAAAATATTAGTTCCCAAAGCTCAGAGCCAGTTTTGGGTTCATTTATGTATTAATTAATTTATTAGGCTAATTTGGGACTTCCTTGGTGGCTCAGATGGTAAAGAATTTGCCTGCCATGCGGGAGACCCAGGTTTGATCCCTGGATTGGGAACATCCCCTGGAGAAGGAAATGTCAACCCATTCCAGTATTCTCGCCTGGGAAATTCCGTGCACAGAGGAGCCTGGCAGGCTACATACAGTCCACGGGGTTGAAAAGAGTCAAACAGAACTGAGTGATTAATACTTTTGGGTTAATTTAACTAGAAAAAAAAGGCACATTTGGGGGTCTGTAACATTTGAAAACCCCTTCAAACACGACATCTCTAAGGTCAGAAACAAAATCAGATGTCTGCTCTCTAGGTCTAGACATTTACATTCATCATTGCTGTGCTGAGCTGTGTCTTGAATTGTGGGAAGCGTGTTTGCCACTGACCAACAGTGACAAACTGGTGCGTTTCACTCTGCCTGTTCAGCTGTCGGTCCACATTTCCACCTACCTTCCCATATCCGTCACGCTCCAGGAAGGGTCAAATGTTGTCACATAGCATAACAAAACACCACACATTCCAAATAAGTGTGATAATGAGACAAAGGAAAAATAGGCAGATGGGGGTTCCGTAGACCTCCAGGGAGGGTCACAGAGCTGGTCCAAGGCCCCTAGTGGCCAGGAGAGACGTGATCACAACCAGTTATCAATGTAAGAGCTGCCGGGTCTGTGAGGCGAAGCCGTGCCATCCGCTCACGAAGCACAGTGACGCTGGGAACAATCGGCAGGGACACTCCCCTGGGGCCAGTGGTGAGGCTGCCTCATGCAGCGTGCGCTCAGAGGCCATCTCCTGCGGGGCCCCGGGTGTGCGTGACGGTCCGGCCCAAGGCACAGTGTCTCTCGGGGCTTTGTGCGGAGGAGGAGGTGCTGTGGGGCCAGGTGGGAGCAGGCAGGGGATATCAGCTGGTTTGCCTCAACGTAGTAATGAGCCTTTGGGGGTATTTGGAGAAATGAATGGACAAGCGTCTCTAAATTCCCCATAAACTTCGCTTTCCTTAGCCATGGTTTGGACAATTCTGAAAGGCAGTGAGGCTGTCACAGTGGGGTTGGCAAGCACCCATGTGGCAAAACTCTTTGGTCAGTGGTAAACACTTAAAGGACCAGGCAGCCCTTCCACATGGCCACAACTACAGGTCTTCTTGTCAATGTCAAGAAGTAAGGGATGGTCCTTAGAAAGGAAGACAGCAGTCTCTGCTCAAAGGTGAGTCAAGGCAGAAAACACAGGTAGGGCCAAGTTTCTTCTCAAAGAAGGTGACAAGAAATGGGCACAAGAACACCGGTGGACAAGTCAGCCACGTCAGTGGTTTTCAGCCTGTTGGTCCCCCAAACAGCAGCATCAGGAACTTGTTAGAAATGCAGGTTCTCAGGCTCACCCTCGACCTGCTGGGTCAGAAACTCTGCAGGCAGGGCCAACACCCTCCTCTGTAACAAAGGCTTTGTGATTCTGATGTTTGCCAAATTTGGGAACCACCAGCCAAGGTTCTGAGGGGGAATCAGTTAAGGTGGCACCTGGTGAGTTGGTGGAGAGAGCAGAGTAGAGTTGAAAGTACAGTGAACGAGAGACCTGCTGTCTGGGCTCCATCGTAGCCTCAAATGGGATTTTGTGGTGTAGCCCTGAGTGAGTGGATTCTGTTGGCTTATATGAATATGGGTCTATTGATCTCTGTTTTCCTATTCCACTGTGTTTCTATGAGAAATGAGAAAGCCCTTTGGAGACTATAAGATGCTATCTAAATATAATTTATGTTTCAATTATGTGTTTAAACCTACTAAGAATCAAGGCAACAGAAATCAACAATGTAGTAGTAGGCACTCAGTTAATATTTATCAAGAGAATGAGTGGATGGAGTGCATCGTTAAATCAGAAGTGTGAGGAGCTGGATGCAGCTTTATAGCCCAAGAGTTCCTTCTGCTGTTGCAGGTAGGTCGATGACGCTCGGTGATGGTTGTGTCTGGAGAGGCAGTGGGCAAATCAGGTGACGAGAGCAGGCCTGTGCCTTGCAGAGGTGGGTGGGTGGTGCTGCCCTTCATGGAGAAAGAGAATGCTGATCAGCAGGGTGGGGGATGTTGCCCCCCCTTTTAAGGGGGATGCCTCCTTGCTCTTTTTTTTAATATTTTTAGTTTGGGGTTGTGCTGGGTCTTCACTGCTGCACACGGCTTTCTCTAGTTGCAGCAAGAGGCCACGCTTCACTGCGAGCACAGGCTCTAGGCGTGTGGCTTCAGGAGTTGCGACTTGAGGGCTCTGGTTGCCAGCGTGGTAGGTGCGGTTCACGGACGTGGTTGCACTGCCGCATGCGGAATCTTCCTGGATCAGGGACTGAACCCACGTCCCCGGCACTGGCAGGCAAATCCCACAGGGAAGTCTGGATGTCGCCTTTAATCTTGGATGTGCTGATTTGAGAGTTCCTGGGTCACCTAGGAAGAAGCGTCAAGTTGGTTATGCAATATCCACATTCAGAGCTCAGAGAAAGGGCCTGGCTGGAGGAACACATGTGCGTCATCTGATTGCGAGTGGGAAGTGATGCTAAGGACCTGGGTGGCATCGCTTGGGAGAAGACCATGGAATGAGGAGAGAAGTCACCAAGTGCTGCTCCTGAGCAGTGGGCAGTGGGCACAGGAGGCCAACGGCACAGAAGGGAAAAAATGCAAAGCTAAGTTCATCTAATCGTTGCCAGCAACACTTTGAACAGGCAAGTTGTCTTTGAGTTAAACCAAAACTGGGCCAGAGGACTGAGAAGTTGTTAAAGGTCTCACAGGCAGGGTGCAGTGCTGGCACGACTGAGACACAAGTTCCTCCACCTCCTGAGCCCGCGCTTGTGAATAACACGCAGCGTCGAGGATGCTCAGGGACCAGCCGTGAGCACGAGGACCTGCACACGGGACACCACCTCAGAAGAAGATGCTCTGGCCAAGGTGTTCATCTGATCCCCAGATGAACTAGTGAGTCAGTTCAGTCAGTCAGTTTAGCCGCGCAGTCGTGTCCGACTCTCTGTGACCCCATGAATCGCAGCTCGCCAGGCCTCCCTGTCCATCACCAACTCCCGGAGTTCACTCAGACTCATGTCCATCGAGTCTGTGACGCCATCCAGCCATCTCATCCTCGGTCGTCCCCTTCTCCTCCTGCCCCCAATCCCTCCCAGCATCAGGGTCTTTTCCAATGAGTCAACTCTTCGCATGAGGTGGCCAGAGTACTGGAGCTTCAGGTTTAGCATCATTCCTTCCAAAGAACACCGCTTTCTCTAAACAACAAGCATCACCAAAATAATACATTATGAGTATTTATTGACATACAACAGAGGATGGATCCAGAGAAGCCCTGTGTGTGTGTGTGTGTGTGTGTGTGTGTGTGTGTATTGCGAAGGTGTTAGGTAAGAAGGTGGAACTAAGTTCTATGTAAGAAAACTTGATGAGACTGGATGATATGGGGTAGAGAACTGGACGAAACTGTGGTGCTAGGTGAAGGAGGCTCAGGGCTGAGGCTGGACAAGCAAATAGCTCCTGAGACTCCCTCTCGTGAGCACTGACCATGAGCTGGGTGACCCCTCTGGAATGCCGTGGGTGGTTTCGAACTTCTGATAATCCGAGGCAGTGATCGTCACATTAAGGATGTCAACAAGTCCTTTACATTTTTTTAAGTGACATTTCACATAAGAATTTCAAGGAGAATGGAGCCCGTGGCTGGAGGTGAAGAGGGCAGTTTTGGCAGATGGTAGGCGGAGAGCAGGACTCTACGCACGTGATGCTTCTCTTCCTTTGCCAAGAGACATTGGGCCAGATGAATGAGCATTAAGCTGAAGCTGGTGGGGCTTTTATAAAAGGGCTCCATGTGCTCTGGGTGCCTGCTGGTCAGGAGGCTCAGGACACTTTCTTGGATCTTCAAGGACCTGGAGCTGCCCCGTTCACTAAGTCACCCTCCTCCTATGCTCTGGACCTGGAGGAAGGCAGGAGCGTGGCTGGAGCCAGAAGGAGCACCCGTGTTCTTTGTCATCTGTACCAAGGAATGACCGAAGCTATATTTCACATCGAATCACTCTGGCACTGCAAACATCGAGGGCTTTTGCAAAGTATTGGATAACCAGTAATTACAGCCAAGAGTTGACTTTTCTCTAAACAGTTCTTCCACTGTGAAAAGACCCAGGTGCCCAAGGCTATTTTTTTTTTCCTGTACACAATTATGCAGTTCTAGAAGTCTCTTAATTTGACTTGTTTGTATTTTCTTAAAGTAGAATGAGCTTGCTCAGTCTTACTTGTATTCTCCCTTTGGTCTTAAAGGTTTTCATCAGCTCACTGGAAAGGATAGTTCTCCCATTGGACTAATCTTAAAATAGGCTAGTTAGATGCCCATCTCTCAGCAAGGCATCTAACGAGCTGAAATCCTCTCTGGTTTCCTTAGTGCTAGAAATTTGCTCTTTTTTTTTTTTTTTTTTGATTCAATCATAGATGTTCATAGGGTAGATTGGCTGTGAAGCTCCATTAAGTATTTTGTGCTTAAGACCCCCAGAGTAGAAGGTGCAGTGGCTTCTAAACCCAGGACCCTGAGTCTCAGCTTTATCCTAAATTTTCCCCGGAGCCTCACTTATCTTACCTGGATGATGGATTGCTGAGACAGTGGTCCCGGGCTGTTGTTAGAATAATATGTAAGGCTTAAGAGAATTCACAGGTTACCATTATAAAATAAATAAGTCATGGGATGTCCTGTCCAGTATGGTGACCTCAGTGAATAATACTGTGTTGTGTATTTGAAAGTTGCTAAGAGAGTGGGTCTTAAAAGTTCTTATCACAAGAAAAAAAATTGTGATAGTGTGTGGTGACGGATGTTAATTAGGTTTTCTGTGTTAATCATTTCACAATACAAACACATATCGAATCATTACATCAATTACACCTCAGTAAAACATAAAAAAGTAGAATTCATGGAGAATTTTCAAAGACTAAATCTCCGGACAAAGTGAGATGTTTAAGATACTATTGCATTTTTTTTGTCTGAATAAAAAATTAATACCTGAGAGAGAAATATGTCTGTGAAAAGCCCTAGAAAGTGGAGGTAGAATTATAATAAGGTTCTTTGCAAGAGCCAAAAGGAAGTCATACAGTGAGTCTCAACAAGACAGGGCAGGCTGAGGAAGATGTAGCGGATCTTTGCTCTCTGCTGGACTCAGATCTACTGTGTGAGGTGAGATGGGGCTTCCCTGGTAGCTCAGCTGGTATAGAATCCACCTGCAAAGCAGACCCTGGTTCGATTCTCAGAAGGTACCCTGAAGAAGGGATAGGCTACCCACTCCAGTATTCTTGTGCTTCCCTGGTGGCTCAGACGGTAATCCGCCTGCATTGGGGGAAACCCGGGTTCGATCCCTGAGCCAGGAAGATCCCCTGGAGGAGGGCAAGGCAACCCACTCTAGTATTCTTGCCTGGAGAATCCCAAGGACAGAGGAGCCTGGTGGGCTACAGTCCAAGGAGTTGCAAAGAGTCAGACACAACTGAGCAACTAAGCACAGCCCAGCACAAAGGTGAGATGATTGTCATCTGCTGGCTAGAACAGAAAACGCCACTTGTTTGCTAAACAAATCTTCAAAAGAAAATACGAGAAGGAGATCCTGGAGACAGCAGGTTATGAAAGTTGGACTTCAATTGTTTTCTGCCTGCTCCGTAGCAACTTCCAGCTGAGAGAAAGGGACTTGGCATCAGAAAAGCCACATTTTCAAATGTCACAATTTCCTAAGGTCTTGACTCCCTCCAAAGACATTCTTTCTAATGCTCCCAGAAACCAAATCAGTGGTTTCACAAGGACAGTTACAAATTTCATCTGTCATGGAGAGTTAGAGGTAGGCAATTTATTGCACCCATTCAAAGGTTATGAAGGAATCCTTCAGATTTGGGTGTCTTCCACAATCTTTTAGGTAAGTTGAACACATCCTTTGGTTCTAAGGAAAACAGCTTGTAAAATGTTTGGGAGCTCTTGGGACATCAAACAGCTCTTAGAAGAATGCATTTTAATGGTTTACTTGTAAAAGAATCAGTTAAAGAAGCAGAAACATATGGTTTGAATTGCTCTGAATAATACGAGGTATTTTTGTAGGCGTCTTTTTTTTTCCTGAGGGTCTCACATCTTTGGGTGCTTATCCTAAAAATACTCAAAATAACCCTTAGATACACTGACAGGAGGAGAGGACAGCGCCCTTAGACGCACTGACAGGAGGAGAGGACGGCGGTCCTGTAACTGGCTTCTTGCTGGACCTGATGTCCAGGTTCTAGCAGGCCCTGGGCTTATCAAGAGACATCAGGGAGGAAAGGGCGAGAACATCGGTGGAGTCACGTGTAATTAGGATACTGTGCTAGCTGGCCCAAGAGTTCAGGTTTAAAAGCTTACAGACTCCAAGCAGATGACATTAAAGCTTGAACTGGGTCCTTACAGTTTAAAATGGAAGGTTGATTGGGGCGAGCATCTTGAAACTTGTAAAGCTCTTGCTGGCCCCGCGGGCTTCCCAGGTGACGCTAGTAGTAAAGAACACACCCGCCAATGCAGGAGATGAAAGAGACGTGGGTTCGATCCATGGATGTGGAAGATCCCCTGGAGGAAGGCATGGCGGCTGACTCCAGTATTCTTGTCTGGAGAATCCCACGGACAGAGGGGCCTGGCGGGCTATGTGTCGCAAACAGTTGGATACGACTTGCCCTAGAGCTTTCAAATTAAATGGAAACAATATGCTCCTCACACAAAGGAGGCCTGTGGGGAGACCTGTCACCAGACTCACCCCCTGTCCCGCCTGACTTCCTTGGCCATGGATTAGAACATGAGAGAGAGAGACTTGCTCCAACGTTGGATGGGTAGAAAGGAGTGGTACCTAATACAAGTCCTGGGCCCTTTCCATTAATTTGCATCTGAGTGCAGGGGCTGGAAAAGACTGTAAGACATGAGTGAGGATAGACCTGGGTCAAGGTCACATATGGGCTTATGACATCACTTCATCTGTGTGAGATCTCTCGAGTGTGAGACAGAGGCAACAGTGACTACCTCACTGAGTTGTGAGGATGCAATATGAAGGCTACATTAATTATTACAATGAGTGAGTTTTCCTCTCTTAGACTGTAATTAAACAAGTCGTTATTGGGTTTGTATTTATTTTTGGTTTGCCCTGGGGACATGGTGGTGAGTCACTGCAGACATGGTTTCTCTCCGCTTGCAGCTTGGAATCCAGTGGGAGAAACTGACATCACTGAAATAACCACATAATCAGAGAAAACAGTGTGCCAGGCCAGGGAGAGACTGAGTCCGTGCGGGCTTCCCAGATGGCACCAGTGGTGAAGGACCCGCCTACCAATGCAGGAGGCATGGAAGACACAGGCTCGACCTCTGGTCAAGAAGACTCCTTCAAGGAGGAAATGGCAGCCCACTCGTATTCCTGCCTAGAGAATTCCGTGGACAGAGGAGCACGGTGGGCAAGAGTCCATAGGTTCGCAGAGAGTCGGACACAACTGAAGCGATCGAGAACTCACGCACGTGGACAATCAGAGGATCAAGCCCCCTGGAGAACTGAGGAGCAGAGGAGAGTGAACTCAGACATGGAGGAGCCAAGGACACGAGGGCAGCCTCATAGCTCCTGATCCCACGGTCTGGCCCAGGAGCGCTTGCCGGAGGCTCGGGCTGCCCGGCCTCTGTTCTCTGCTCCTCGGTCCAGTGTCTCCACTAACCACTCACGACAGTGGTCACCTATGTCTCACCCCAACTCCGAGGGGCTTCTGAGGCCCCAGTTCAGATCGACCCCCACTCTCTGGCGTCGCTGTGGATCTCTGCCCGGATCTCACACGTCTCTGCCTGGCTGCCTCTGTCCCTGCAGAGTCCTGGCCAGCGCTTCGCTTGTCTTGGTCCTTACTGCTAAGACCACACCCAGGTGTCATGCGGGGCTCTGTCCTCTCCCTTCTCTTCACCAGGAGGAGACCCAGCACTCTGATACTCGTTTTGGCAAAATCTTTGTTTGCATGCAACAGCAACTGACCCTGGCTGATTACACCAAGAAAAGGGATTTGTGGAAAGGCTGCTGGATAATTCGAAGCACCGCTAGGAAGACCATGGAACAGTGTCTAGACATTGATCAGGCACCAGGGAAGCTAGGCGCCAGGCAGGACTTTGGCCAAAATCAATACCCAGGGTTGGTTTGGTGTAACTTCTGTGGCCACACCTGCCCCACCGAAGGGTCCCACTGGCCCTGCAGCCTCAGCAGCACTGGCCATGCTCACAGGGGCTGAACTCCACTGCTGTTCCCCAGAGGAACTCAGCCTTGGCGCTGGGGCAAGTTGGGAAAAGGATGACTTGCTTGCCAAGCTCATGGGAAGGTATCAGAGCTTTATGCTTTCAGAGTAGGAAGCAGGTGCTGTTGACTGCGGAGAAGGCAATGGCAACCCACTCCAGGGGTCTTGCCTGGAGAATCCCAGGGAAGGCGGAGCCTGGTGGGCTGCCACCTATGGGGTTGCACAGAGTCAGACATGACTGAAGCTACTTAGCAGCAGCAGCAGCTGCTGACTGACTGAGTCTTAGTTCCAAACACACAGAGAGAAGACAACTAAAGGGCTCTTTCTGACTCAGTTCTGAGTTGTCCTAAAATAGACAGGGCTTAGAGATTGACTCGGTGGTGAAGAGTGAACTGGGGCTGAGGGGGGTGGGGGTAGGGAGGAGAATGATGCCTGACTTTTGGCTGAGATCATGGGGTGCTGATGGTGGTGTTTACTCAGATGGACATACAAAAGAAGACCAGGCTCAAGGCAGTCATGGATCTGAGATGCAGTAGGACACTAAGTAGATTATTGAATCTGTATCATGCTTGGAGCATAGTGTAATAGATGCTCGATAAATACTTGCCCAGTGAATATCATGACCTGAGGGCTGTTTGGAGACTATAGTTAATGGACAGCCATGCGTTTATGCAGGCTAGAGACAAGAGATGTTTCTTCCTTACCATTCCCATCAGCACCATGGCCCCATCTTAGGGAGGCTGCTCAACAGAGTTCAGGCTACACCCCTCACAGGCCCAGCTGGGGACCAGACTTCTCCCTGGAGCTTCCTCAGGCCGCAGTCCGGCTCTTCGTGTCAACTGTTGCTGTTTCCAAGTAGAGATCAGATCCCGGGGCCTCCATCAGCTTCTCTTTTCCGGAGTGAACTGTTTGGTTATCACTTTCCTGTTACTCTTTCTGTGGGTACTTTCCAAGTTTCCCAGGAGGAAAGCTAACAGAAAAGGAGCAGATCACATAGGTTCTTGGGAGCAGGGCAGGTTAACAAAAGCACTGTATTTCCTTGAAGTTTTCTGCCTTAGTTTAAAAAATCATGTAAACACATTTTTTTCTACCCTGTAAGATCTATTTGTTTTAATGTGAAAGCCCAAGGCTTTACATTTTTTTTGAACCACTGAAAAAAATCAACATTCCTAAGACAAGTATATTCTTAGCTTCAAATACTGCACCATTCCTCCAAAACAGCTCCAGGGTGAGAAGGGGGTCTGAAAGCGTTTCTCCTTTTAAATTTCCTGCACCTCCCCTGCGAGGATCAGCTCTTATGAGTCTCCACGTTTTCATGTCCTGTGATGTCCTATATTCATGACTGTCCAGGTAGACTTCTGTTTATGAGGCTGTTAAATTTAGACAAGAGCAAAGGGGTAGACTTATATGGCCGCAAGTGTCGTAACTTAAAGGGAACTTAGTGGTTTCTTGGATCTGGGAGAGTGAAGATGTCAGCATTCTGATCTTCTGGGTCCAAACTGGGTGGACTTCAGGAATTAGCAGACTCCTTGCCTTAAGCCGTAGCATCCTTCCAATACAATGTTCCAGGGAGCTATGGCCACGTGTATAAAATTGGCATGTGAATGAAAATCTACTCCTCATCCTCCAAATGGTCAAACCCTCTCCATTTTACTGAGAAGGATGCTGAGGCTCAGGAAGCCTTGGATTTACAAGGGCTTCTTGTAGCAGGGCCTGGACTGGAGCCTGGTCCTCTGATGTCCAGTTTAGTCTACTCTGAACTGTAGACTTCAAGGAAGGGGCCCTCCTACTGGTCCCTGGGGCAGGGATCACTCTTTCCTACTTGTCAATCCCCCTTAAGTGAATTGGACTTAAACACAATCCTGTGTTTAAAATTCAAATCGAAGTGATTTAAAACTCTTGCTGAAGCTCTGAAGACATGAAACAACTACGAATGGCCCAGTAAACTGACAGAATAAAGTGTCCATTAAGGAAAAGGAGGTGAGGCTTCATGCTGCCTTGTAATAGCCGCTAGTGTCTCTCAAGACTTTCCCTTCTTCACCACAAATGAAATCTAGATGTGCTCCCATAGTTGAGATTCAAGGAGGCAACACAGTAGAAAGAACATTAGCTTTAAAGAAAGACACATCTGGTCTGTATCCCTGTTCTACTGTTTATAAGCTGAGTGATCTTGGACTGGGCTTCCCTGGTGGGTCAGTGGTAAAGAATCCGCCTGCCAATGCAGGAGACATGGGTTTGATCCCTGGGTTGGGAAAAATCCCCTGGAAAAAGAAATGGCAACCCACTCCAGTGTTCTTGCCTGGGAAATCCCGTGGACAGAGGAGCCTGGCAGCCTATAGTCCATCCTGTCGCAAAGAGTCAAGTACAACTTAGCAACTAAAGAGCAACAATGATCTTGAATCTTAAAGTTATCTAACCTTTCTGAACTTAGTAGTCATCATCTGTAAAATGGAAACACCTGTCTCAGAGAAATTGTAGGATCATTAAATGAAACAATATTTAAAATGCCTAGAATATGAAGGACATTTAACTATAAAGAGTTTGTCTCATTCCTTTTTTAAGGGAAACAGTTTCCTAAGGTACTAGGGCTTAGTTCTAAAAGTGCCTGTACATTCTAAATCACCTAACGGGATATTCCTGGGCACCCACAAACTATGATAGAGTCAAGACATGCTAGAGATAATGGGATAAGACAAAACGAGTGGTAAAATTTGAATTAAAATGGGTCAAAAGGGGAAAGTGATCTGAAACGAATGTGTAGGTGGAAGTACATGTGGAATGTGATGCCACCAAGCAAAGGACCAGGCAGCTGCCACGGGCCGCAGCTGCTGGCTGGCTTCCGCCTGCGGGAGACGCAGCGTCTGGCTCTCTCTTTCTCTAGTTTTGGCCACACTGGGCAGCATGCGATGTTAGTTTCCTGACCAGGGACCAGAGGTGGGGCCCACGTCCACCGCTGTGGAAGAGCGGAGTCTTAGCCAGTGAACCACTTAGCTGCTTAGCTTAGCCACTTAAGCTTAGCCGCTTAGCCAGGGAAGCCCCCGTGCCACGTCTCATCCACATAAAGCCCGGCTGGTTCTCCAGGCTCTGCTGAGACGAGCCACACACACAAGAGCCCACTCTTGGTCTTTTGAACACTGACAGGGAAAGACGAAGCTGGGGGCAGGAAAGCAGCCTCAGGGGCTGGGCCAAGAGCTAAACTGTGGCATGAGAGCAAATGCGGGCTCGTTCCCCAGGCCAGATAGCCACGCACCAGGGTGCCCGGCCTCCTCACAGGAACGAGCAAGATCTGAGGACAGGAGCCTGTGCCACTTTGTGCTGCCCACAGCGCCTTTCTGGGTTAGTAAGTTCTCAGTGAAAATGCTACTCAGATCCATGGTACACACCAAACAAAGGGAAGGTCTGCTATCAAAAAAATGAAACGGCTGTCCCACATGCAGTGGGGGTGAGTGTCTGAGGACTGCACTGGACTTAGATGAAGGCTCCAAGGAGAAGAAAGATTCAGGATGCCGGATGTCGAGGGGCAATTTCTGATCGCTGTCATCAGCAAGACTTCTTGTTTCGGAGCATGTCTTCCTGCGCTGTGTAGAGCACGGGGTCGGATTTTACAGAAAAGACCATTTCCTCACAATTTCTCCCCAGCGGTGGCTTCACACTCCTCTGGGCCTTCGTTGTTATTCATTTTACAGGAACATTTATTTCTTCTACTTCTAAAGTGATAATTGGGTTTACTACTTTGCCACTTGAGAAAAGTAGGATTCTTATCTCACAACTTACACTTATACTTCAGATAGACTAAAACAACTGTTTCTAAAAGCACATTTGAATCAAATATGTAGAAAATAAATTCCAAAGATTATCTGAGCAGAAACCACAAATGAAAAAATGATAAATATGACTGCATAAAAAGTGAAATGTCTATAGAAGTCAGTCTATCATAATGCAGTTTAGAAACAAAGAACAAACCTAGAGAAAAGAAATACAATATACAAGAAACCCAGTGAGCTACACTGAAAATGGATAACCAACAACGACCTGTTGTACAGCCCGTGGAATCCGCTCAGTGCTGTGTGGCAGACTGGATGGGAGGGGATGCTGGGGGAATGGGCGCGTGTACGAATACGAATGGCGGAGTCCCTGCCCTTGTTCACCTGGAACCATCACAACACTCTTAATTAACTGCAGCCCAGCTGAAGATAAAATTAAAAGTTAAAAAAGGGAAAAAGGAACACGGTGTATTATCAGGCAGGCCTTAGAGCAGAGAGCTCAGGCTGACCTGAGCAGACCCGCCTGGGCTGATATCTAGGCACTGGTTCCATCTCTGTGCCTCAGAGTATCATCTGTATAATAGGGTTAATAGTCTTCGAAGACTTCTTGGCAGAATGAGAATCAGCATGCAAATTCTTAGAAAAGGTCCTGGCATGTAGTAAATGCTACATAGCATTAACTAATCTTATCATAATTATCATTGTTATTCTCAACATGGGGCTATAAATTAATGTAAACTTTCTGAAAAATAATTGATGATTATATATATTTATTTAAGTGTGTATGCACTTCAGTTCATCGATTATTTATATATGATTATATAGTATATTTGATTATATATACAAGTGTATATAATACAAATATATAGTTTAAATGCATATGTACTTCAGCTTATCAATTTTTCTATTATCTTATCCAAACATATATGTGCAAAGATTCCATCACTGTATTATCAGAGTAGCAAAATATTTGCAAACAAGTTAAACATTTAACAAGAAGAGAATCTTTGCATGAATAATAGAAGTCAGGTCAGTTTGATGAACTGTTATGTATCAACCAAAATAAAAATTCAGACTGAAGTATTGTATATTGACATTTGGCTATATGTCTCTCTATGAAATAAATACACATTTATTTTGAATCCATCTAAATCTGGAATGAAAAACAGAAAATACATATAGATATTATCTCTACTTGGGGACTGTCTTGGTGATTTTTATGTTTGTATTTCTCATTTATTTTCTGAATTTTTAATCATACCTGAATTCAAATGAAAATAGCTTTATTATTTTTAATTATAGCTGTAACAAATAGTCTGAGATCTCAAATAATTGAAAGCACCAAAATAAGTGGAATTATTTGCAGTTTTAGTAGACATGCTTATGGAATTTTGTTTCCAGTTCATTTTTGTTGTTCACTACTTATATGTATGAGTGAGATATACTTACAAAGAAACCTACACATATATCTGTAGCATAAGGAGTTCAATATTTGCAGGTTTTTGAAAATTATTTTTCTTTCACATCAGAATATAACAAGCATCATTCTCTTTGAATACATATAGACCTAATTCATCATTAGAGTTGGTGAAAATTTAATCATATGGATATGAAAGTGTTATTCATGTCTACTTGTCCAAGTTTCTAGGTTCCTAGAAGTAGAAATAAAGCACTGAAAATAAATGGGGTGCTTAAGACTCTTGGTGGATATTTCAGGTTACTTTCCAGAAAGATTATACCAATTTATAACAGAGCTGGCAAGCTTTAGAACTATCTCAAGGTAACTTCATTTAAATTTTTGTTAATTTGGTTGTTGAAAATATTGTCTTTTTGGTCTTAATTGGCACCCAGAGGAAATTTCAAAGTCTGACATGAAGAACAGTGGAGACTTTCCTGAAAAGTAAAAACTTTACTAATTCAAATGACAAGCATTTCAAGCCGTCATATGTTAGACAATTTCTAAATGTCAAGAAAAATGGAGATCTGAACTAACATAGCTTGTGAGTATATAAGAAACAGATTTTGTAAGCGATGTCCAGTTCCAGCGGAGAGTCATGTTTTATCTCTCATCTCTATTTGTGGCATCTATTGCCAGCTGGAAATGAGCTACAAATATTCAATTAGAATAAATTTTTGGCACTACCTTTTCTTTTTATTTTGCATTCCCCAAGTATTTACTTCTGATTACATTCTTACTTTGTAAAATATCTCTCTTATCTTTACATATTCATTGATACATATTGATTTTGCAACCGCAACTAGACAAAATATTTGTGTTTTTCACTTTTACAAAAGTCTGTTGAGTTAGTCAAACTTAATGTACGTTGAAGGGAAACAGAGGTGAATTGTGTACAAATGGCACGTGTGTGCAGCAGCGTGTGTACACTTGGAGAGGACGCATAGAGCAGAATAAGGCCCCTCCAAAAAAGAGAAAAGCACCTGGGATGCTCCCAGTATCTCTGGAACCGCATCCCATTGTGAGGACCTAGATTTGCAGTGTGGACATCATAGCTCCAGGGAGCTGGTCAATGCTTATAGCACTAGATTGGAGAAGACTCTTGAAAGTCCCTTGGACTGCAAGGAGAGCCAACCGGTCCCTCCCAAAGGAAATCACTCCTGAATATTCATTGGAAGGACTGATGCTGAAGTTGAAGCTCCAAAACTTCGGCCACCTGATGAAAAGAGCTGACTCATTGGAAAAGACCCTGATGCTGGGAAAGATTGAAGGCAGGAGGAGAAGGGGCTAACAGATGAGATGGTTGGATAGCATCACCACTCAATGGACATGAGTTAGAGTAAACTCCGGGAGTTGGTTAAAGACAGGGAGGCCTGGCGCGCTGCAGTCCATGGGGTCACAAAGAGTTAGACACGACTAAGCAACTGAACTGAACTGGGGTAGCAGACAAATTGTTTTCTTCCTAAAGTTAAAGCTTAGGAGAGTCAATGACTTGCCTCCAAGGCTGTTAGTCAGAGATAGGAGGGACCCAGGTTGCCCATGATCTTACCCTTCCAAACTGCTGCCTCACCCACTTGGTGGTTCTGTTGCTCACTCGTGTCTGACTCTTTGCAAGCCCATGGACTGCAGCACCCCAGGCTTTCCTGTCCTTCACCATCTCCTAGAGCTTGCTCAAACTCATGTGCATTGAGTCGGTGATGTCTTCCATCCATCTCCTCCTCTGTTGTCCCCTTTTCCTCATGCCTTCAATCTTTCCCAGCATCAGGATCTTTTCAAATAAGTCAGCTCTTTGCATCAGGTGGCCGAAGTTTTGGAGCTTCAACTTCAGCATCAGTTCTTCCAATGAATATTCAGGAATGATTTCCTTTAGGATGGACTGGTTTGATTTTGCAGTCCAGGGGATATTCAAGAGTCTTCTCCAACACCACAGTTCAAAAGCATCAATTATTTGGTGCTTTGTTTATGGAAAGAAAGGTTTTTGAGTGGGAATCAACTCTCACATTCACACATGACTATTGGAAAAACCATAGCTTTGACTAGATGTAACTTTGTTGGCAAAGTAATGTCTCTGTTTTTTAATATGCGTCTATGTTTGTCATAGCTTTTCTTCCAAGGAGCGTCTTAATTTCATGGCTGCAGTCACCATCTGCAGTGGTTTTGAAGCCCAAGAAAATAAAGTTTTTCACTGTTTTCATTGTTTCCCAATCTATTTGCCATGAAGTGATGGGACCGAATGCCATGATATTAGTGTTTTGAATGTTGAGTTTTAAGCCAGCTTTTTCACTCTCTTCTTTCACTTTATCAAGAGGCTCTTTAGTTCTTCACTTTCTGCCATAGGGTGGTGTCACCTGCATATCTGAGGTTACTGATATTTCTCCTGGAAATCTTGATTCCAGCTGTGCTTCATCCAGCTCAGCATTTCTCACGATGTACTCCACATATAAGTTAAATAAGCAGGGTGACAGGTACAGCCTTGATGTTCTCCTTTCCCAATTTGGAACCAGTCTGTTGTTCCATGTCCAGTTCTAACTGTTGCTTCTTAACATGAACACAGGTTTTTCAAGAGGCAGGTAAGGTGGTCTGGTATTCCCATCTCTTTAAGAATTTTTGACTGTTTATTGTGATCCACATAGTCAAAGGCTTTGGCATAGTCAATGAAGCAGAAGTAGATATTTTTCTGGAACTCTCTTGCTTTTTCCATGATCCAGCAGATGTTGGCAATTTGATCTCTGGTTCCTCTGCCTTTGCTAAATCCAGCTTGAACATCTGAAGTTCTCGGTTCGTGTACTGTTGAAGCCTGGCTTGGAGAATTTTGAGCGTTACCTTGCTAGTGTGTGAGACGAGTGCAATTGTGCGGTAGTTTGAGCATTCTTTGGCTTTGCCTCTCTCGGTTTCAATTCCTCTTCCTTCTGTTCTCCAAACCTAAAGCACTAATGAAGTCTGGCAGGGATGAGCGGGAGAGGTGAGTCTGGCCCCACCCTCGCGGTCAGCTGTCTCATCCGATACACTCCCTGCACCCCCTCTGGTGCCTCCCTGTGGCCTGTGGCCCTTCTGGCGCTGGTTCCCCTGCCTCTGCCCGCTGTGAGGAGTCCAGAGCTCTGAGGCCTGTCCACGGCGGCTCTCTGCTGTTCTCCCTGCGGCTGGGCTCGCTTGCTCATCCTCCAATCTGCTCCCTTTGTCTTCTTGTAGCAAGCCTCCCACCGTGCTTACTGTTGGGTCAGGTTAATCAGATCTGGGCATGGAGAGAGTTACCCAAAGGCCCGTAAGTACCAGCCTCAGGCAGATTGGTGGACTCTGAAGAAAAAAATCCATTCTTTGGAGGCAGTTTTGGTGGAAGATGTCAGTCACAGAAATACCCTTTCTGTGGTTCCGCTCAGTTGAGTAGTATCTGTTCCGATGTTTTCCAGCCTAGCTGATGGGCAAAATGTTTCCTGGTTTTCATCTCAGCTGCCAGCGAGGCGCCATAAATAAGAGACTATTTGACCAAGAGCAAGATTTGGCTTGTTCTCAGCAGCCTTGATTCCTAATCTAAAATCTTATATCTGATGAAATGACTCCTCAGGTTAGCCCAGAATTCCTCTTTTGTTGGGAGACCAGCTTGTATAAGAGGGTTTAACAGCAAGTGACGTTGTCATGTTCTGTTTGCAATGGACATGTCCAATTACCCTACCTTTGGAGGACTTCAGAGCAAGTTGCTACTTCAGACCCTTCAGAGCCCTGGACCCTGGAACTAACTACTTGTCTCGAAGTCTATCAGCTTCCCTACCCTCTCCCTTCTCTGATGTGCCGTGAGCTGGTCCGGGATCTTATATTGGCTGGCACTTGTGAACTTACCCAAAGCACTCAAGATGTCCTTGTTTCCTCATAAGCATAGATGCTTTCTGAGTTCTGAGGTGAAAAATAGATCTCCAGACAAAACCTTTGCCACTAGAGATTGGGATGGCTACTCACAACGCTCGGTGCTGTGGAAGGATTTGAGGAAGAGTTAATGAAAATATTCAGAATCGATTCTCCATCAGTGATCAACTCACTGGAAACATGTCATTATTGAACTGTTTTTTGAAAAATACTCAGGGCCCAAATTTGAGCCCTTTAGTGTTGTAAGGGACTAAATACAGCCTCCAAGAAATCCCGAAGTGTCTCCAGGGAGCCAAGTGCCACGTGATCCAGGTCCCTCGCCAATTCTGGTCTTTCATTCAGGGTGCAGCACAGCACGCAGCCGTGGACCGAAACACGGTAGCGACAAACCCACCGAGACCGTCTCTGGACAGTAAGTGACTGTGGACTTGATCTGGGTATTAGTTGGTGGGAAGGAATTATTATTAACTCTGCTAAGTTGGAAATATGGATTTGGTTTTGTAGAAAAATGCTTACAGAATGTGTTTACAGATTCATATGAAATTCTTTTGGGATGGAATATCAAATTGTAATTTACAGTAAAAGGAGTTACTTTAGGGAAAAAAAAAAACTGTTCTAATCATGTTTGAAATATGCGTTTGGGGACCAATAACCTGGATTGCTTTTTTTTTTTTCAAGAGAGAAATATAACCTCAATTGAGCCCATGTTTTTCCAGATCTCAGGGAAGTAACATGCTTTTCCTACCTTCCTAATAGTATAGGGAGAGAGCATGAAAGTCTGGGGAGGGAAGACTCTCTTGAGAAAAGACAGGATAAAACACTGCGGTTATCAGAGCTGGAAGCCACGTAGACGGGGCAGTGGTTGGGAAAGGAGTGCAAGTGTGAGGGACTCCTACTCCACCAGGAGCTCATCTCTTTTTAAATTTATCTTTTAATTGGAGGAAAGTTGCTTTACAACGTTGTGTTGGTTTCTGCCATCAGTTCAGTTCAGTCTCTCAGTCGTGTCTTGACTCTCTGCGACCCCATGAATCGCAGCACGCCAGGCCTCCCTGTCCATCACCAACTCCTGGAGTTCACTCAGACTCACGTCCATTGAGTCAGTGATGCCATCCAGCCATCTCATCCTCGGTCGTCCCCTTCTCCTCCTGCCCCCATCCCCCCCAGCATCAGAGTCTTTTCCAATGAGTCAACTCTTCTTATGAGGTGGCCAAAGTACTGGAGTTTCAGCTTCAGCATCATTCCTTCCAATGAACACCCAGGACTGATCTCCTTTAGAATGGACTGGTTGGATCTCCTTGCAGTCCAAGGGACTCTCAAGAGTCTTCTCCAACACCACACTTCAAAAGCATCAGTTGTTCGGCGGTCAGCTTTCTTCACAGTCCAACTCTCACATCCATACATGACCACTGGAAAAACCATGGCCTTGACTAGGTGGACCTTTGTTGGCAAAGTAATGTCTCTGCTTTTCAATATGCTCTCTGGGTTGGTCATAACTTTCCTTCCAAGGAGTAAGCGTCTTTTAATTTCATGGCTGCAATCACCATCTGCAGTGATTTTGGAGCCCCCCCAAAATAAAGTCTGACACTGTTTCCACTGTTTCCCCATCTATTTCCCATGGAGTGATGGGACTGGATGCCATGATCTTCGTTTTCTGAATGTTGAGCTTTAAGCCAACTTTTTCACTCTCCTCTTTCACTTTCATCAAGAGGCTTTTTAGCTCCTCTTCACTTTCTGCCGTAAGGGTGGTCATCTTCATATCTGAGGTTATTGATATTTCTCCCAGCAATCTTGATTCCAGCTTGTGCTTCATCCAGTCCAGCGTTTCTCATGATGTACTCTGCATAGAAGTTAAATAAGCAGGGTGACAATATACAGCCTTGATGTACTCCTTTTCCTATTTGAAACCAGTCTGTTGTTCCATGTCCAGTTCTAACTGTTGCTTCCTGACTTGCATACAGATTTCTCAAGAGGCAGGTCAGGTGGTCTGGTATTCCCATCTCTTTCAGGATTTTCCGCAGTTTATTGTGATCTGCATAGTCAATAAAGCAGAAATAGATGTTTTTCTGGAACTCTCTTGCTTTTTCCATGATCCAGTGGATGTTGGCAATTTGATCTCTGGTTCCTGTGCCTTTTCTAAAACCAGCTTGAACATCTGGAATTTCATGGTTCACGTATTGCTGAAGGCTGGCTTGAAGAATTTTGAGCATCACTTTACTAGCAACAACGCAAATCAGCCGCGGTTATGCACGTGTCACCTCCGTCTTGAGCCTCCCTCCCCACAACCCACCCCTCTGTGTCATCACAGAGCATCAGGCTGGGCTCCCTGTGCCATGCAGCAGCTTCTCGCCAGCTGTCTAGCTTACACACGGCCGCGGATACACGTCGGTGCTCCTTTCTCCATTCGCCTACTGTGTCCATACGCCCATTCTCTATATCTGCCTCTCCATTCCTGCCCTACAAATAGGTTCATCAATACCATTTTCTAGATTCCACATATACGCATTAATATTTACACCTCATTTTTGCCCCTCCCCTGGGGCTCCAAGCCCTGTGTCTCAATCCTGAGCTTCCACTGCAGCCTGGCTTGCCTGCCTCTCAGCCCCTGCAGGAAGCCCAGCCTGCCATTCCCTGGCTCCTGCTTCCCAGGACCCACTGCACCTTCTTGCTGCACCCTACACTGCCCGCTTTCCAAAAGTGGTCCTTTTTGTACGAGAAACCCAGGAGATCCCTCAGACAGAGGACTCTAGACAGTGTGCTGCCGTAAGGAAACAGTGCATGAACCCTGACCCCGCAGTGGATATCTTCAATTCATATTAAGTAAAACCAAGGCACACAGTTATTTCTTTTAAGAAGTAACTATCTCACTTTTCATTCGCATCATGAACTTTTTATAATATGTCACATTGGGTGATATGGTGGGCACAATAATACCTTCAAAGATGTCCATGTCCTAATTCTGAGAACCTGTGAATATATTATCTTCATGGCCAAAGGACATTTCAGATGTGATAAGGATCTTGAGATGGAGAGATGTCATCACAGGAGTCCTAAAATTGGAGAACCTCATGGCTGTGGCCAGGGAAAAGATGTGATCATAGGAACAGGATCAGGGAGAAGGTGTCAGAAGTGAAACATTATAGACTTTGAAGATGGAGGAAGCGGCCTCTAGCCAGGGGCTTCCTCCAGAAGCTGGGAAATGGATCCAAGCAAGGAAACAGATCCGTTAGAGCCTCCAGGAGGAACGCAGTCCTGCTGCCACCTGGATTTTAGGCCAGAGAGACCCGTGTCAGACTTCCGCCCTACAGTACAGTGTGTTGTTTGTGGCAATGTGTTATGGCAGGCATAGAAGTCTAGGGCAGATCACATGCAATCTGCCCCAGGTAGATTCAAGGTATGGTTCCTTGAATTCAGGCCTGTCTCCCATGTGCTCTGATGGCACTGGTGTAAGAAACCCGCCTGCCAGTATCAGTTCAGCCGCTCGTCATGTCTGACTCTGTGATTTCATGGACTGCAACACATCCACGCCTCCCTGTCCATCACCAATTCCCGGAGCTTGCTCAAACTCAAGCCCATCGAGTTGGTGATGCCATCCGACCATCTCATCTGTTGTCCCCCTATGCCAAATAGGAGACACAAGAGATCTGGGTTTGATCCCTGGGTCAGGAAGATCCCCCAGAGGAGGAAATGGCAACCCACTCTGGTGTTTTACCTGGAGAATCCCATGGACAGAGGAGCCTGGTGGGCTACAGCACACAGGATCGCAAAGAGTCAGATACGACTGCAGCGACTTAGCAAGCTCGCCCCGTAAAGTTGCCTCTGTTTGCTGTGGAGTGCGCCCTTCTAATCTGTCTCCGTTCTGGATTCTTAAACCATGGCGTGCAGTCATCTCCAGTTTCCCTTTACCTTCAGGCAGGCCAGTGGCTCTTTTGAAATGTCCTGCCTCCAAAGAAGAGAGCCTTTCTCACTTTTCTCAGCCCATTAGACAGCAGCTATGTGATATGGGTTGCAGGAAAATTGCTTCTTTATCCTGCTGTTTCCAGGAGTTGAAAGTGGTATTTTGAAGGAGCAGAGCAAGAGGGGGCTATAACTCCAGAATTATAGATCCCAAGTCACTGGTTGACCTCGCATTGCTCATGAGGGACGTTAACTGCGTTGAAAACTGTTCCTCTGCCGCTCAGTCCCACGCACCGTTCTCTTCCTGCGCCTCAGTCTTTGCTGCTCTGAGGGCTGTCGGGGTTGTTGGAAATGCACCCAGAGCCCTTCAGAGTGAATTTCAAAGGTCCCACCTAACTTGGAATCTAGGCACACTACCTCATATGTGCCCTCCGGTGTCAGAAAAGCTGGCTATTTTCCTAAGGTATTATATGTAATAGAGGCAGAGGAAAAACAGATTCCACGTGTACAGACTCCCTACAGAGCATCTCCAGAAGAGAAAGCTGCATTTAATAAATGGCAGTAAATCAGCCTTCCAGAGGACCTGGGTCTTAAAAAGGTCTCTTGTTACTCAGCGTGATTGGTGCTTTCTGATGGGGTCCTTACTCTAATCCCCACCCCCTAATTTGAGAGCTTACAGAGATGCTTGTTCTCTTTACAGAGTCAGCGGATCCTTAGGTGATGGTTTACTCTGCCCTGTCTCTCTCATTCTGCAGCTCCCTTCATTTCTCTCAAATAATGCAATTAAAATATTTAGCCCAGTGCTGACACATAGCAAATGTTCAACAGAGGTTAGCTATTATAATAACTCCTTCTATTAAGAGTTATTCCAATTAGAGATAATTTTTTATAATTGGAGAACTTTTAGAAAACACAGGTTAAGTATAGAATGTTCTTGTCAAATGTACGTAGAGGAAATCCCAATTCCTTTTGATTTCTGTTCCATTGTAAGAGACCCATCACATGAGGGAATTTCCCCAGAAAACATTTGAATTGAAAGTCAACTTTAAAGACAAATGTTAAAATTGCATTCTTTATACGCCTCGCTAAGCTTATTCATAATTTCCTACACTTGCACCACATTATAGAATTCATTTTAAGTCTATGAACAATTTTTTCTTAAGTCTATGACTCTATCCCAAAGATATAAGAAATGTTCTGGTTCTAGCATCAGTGATGGCTGTCCTTTACAGGCCAGGTTGATGATAGAAGATGCTGCTAGGGAACTGTGATGCCCAGGAACCATGGTGATTGTAGATTTACAAAACATTAGAGGCCAGCAGACAGCTGGTCCGATGACATCAGAGTCAAAGTAGGCACAGATATTATAATGATCAAGATCCGAGTGGCCGGGGCTCTAAATAGCAAAAGGAGATATGGTTAGTGGATAATGACCAAGGTACACAGGAGCTAGCAATTGCTTAATGCATGCAGTCGAAACAAGTCGGAAGACTGAAGGCAGACACCTAAGTGACAGTCACAGTCCCTTGCACAGCGCATTAAAGCTCCACTTAGCTTGCACACACACACAGAATAGTCTTGAAAGACAGTGCTGAGAGACGAGCCTCTAGCTGTGCAGTTTGGGCATTGTACGGTATTGCACGGGCTTCTCGAGGGTGGCACTGTTGGTAAAGAACATGCCTGCCAATGCAGGAGATAAAAGAGACATGATTTCGATCCCTGGGCTGGGAAGATCCCTTGGAAGAGAGCATGACAATCCACCCCAGTGTTCTTGCCTGGAGAATCCCATGGACAGAGGAGCCTGGTGGGCTACAGCCCATAGGGTTGCAAAGAGTTGGACATGACTGAAGCAATTTGGCATGCAAGCATACACCTTATTGCATAATTATGTGCAGAAAGAGAAAACATTCTAAGCAAGGTTAAAAGTGAACTCACGAGCATTTCAAATTTCTTGGCTTGTTGGTCAAGGCCCTTGATGGAGAAAGCTGAAAAACTGGAAACGAGAAAGGGTGATGAACATGCACGTGTATGGAACGATGGAAAAGGAAAGTGTGGAGACTTTTGTATCACGTGTCAATGTCCACTGAGAGCACTCACAATAGAAATGGCACAAACAGCCAACGGGGGAGAATGACTCAGCCAGCTGAGCTCAGACAGCTCACATGTCTGGCAACCCTAGTGCTGGTACGACTGGCACAGGAGCACAGTTGCTGTGGTAACAAGGATGGAGGTTCTGGAGGAAAGGGCTTGCTCAGAGGTAGGGGCTCCTACTTGCCAGGTCTGATCCATCTAATGCCAAGCTGCTTGGAACAGACTAACACTGAGCCTGCAGCGTGGGATCAGCACCTTCCGTCACAAAGGCCTCATAGCCGCCTGGTGGCAAGCTGATTACATCAACCTGATGCCTCACCCTGGCAGGGGCATGGCATCACCCGACCGCGACTAGCATGTGTCCTGGGTGTAGGTTTGTCTTCTCTGCCGTCAGGTAAGACGTTACCACCTAAGGTTTAGACTGTTAGCTCCCCCATGGCAGATTCCACACAGCATCACTCCAGATAAGCAGCCCACTTCACCGTGAAGAGGGTCCTTTCATACATCGCATGGTGCAGAAACCACCCTCACAGCCAGCAGAGAAATAATTCTTAAAAATGCAGCTGAGACAACAGTCTGGATGCAGTCCATTGTGAGAATGGGGCACTTGCAAAATGTAACATTCACTTAAATATTTACCATAAATGACCACATTCCAGTGCTAAGCCCCGGGCTGAAATATAATGATTTAGAAACTTGGGTAACCTCTGTGGGTGCCACACTTGCCATCAGTCCTAATGACCCACTTATGGTCACTATCCAACAGAAAAAATATATATCGGTGGAATTTCAATATGTCTGTAGCAACCAGTTAACAAATAGGCCATATAATTGATTTCCAGTAATAATAAAACCTATACAACAGTTAGGAATAGCTCTAGCAAGAAATATAGGCCTTTATGAATAAAATTCTTTATAATAAAAATATAGTTATGCATAAATAATAAAACTAAATATATGAAGAGGTAAACCATTTTCACTGAGGGAAAAACTCAATGCTATAAATATGTCAATATCTTCTTAAGAAATCTATAATTTCAATTCAACACTCATAGAATGTTACAATGTCTTTTTATGAATTGTAAAATTCTAATTCTGATTCCTATCTCCAAAGTAATTTGAAGAAGGAACAGAAGTAATCATTTTCCTTATTGTCTATCATAATTTAATATGAAGAAAAAAAATGTATTAGTAAAACAATGTTCAAGAATAGACAGGCTTATTAAAGTATAGAGTGTATAGGGATTTTCACATAGATGTGGGTTAGTTAATATAGGAAAATAAGAAGATTTAAAGTCAGTTGAGAGAAATGGGCTCTCTAATACGATTGTGTGGGAACTTTTAGCTACAAACATTAAAAAAAGGTTAGTCTCTACCTCTTGCATCATTCATAAAAACAAGTCCAGATGGTTATAGAATTAAACAATAGTAATTTTAAAAGCTTGAAATAATTTAGGAGAGAGGATGTTCATGATTCAGGAGTAAAAAGATGTAAAATAAGAAATGCATGCTAAACTCATGAAGACTGGCAAATATGACGACAACATTTAAAACCGTAAAATCAAAATCATTTTTAAAAGGTTGTAAAAGTGTAGATGTTACCTCAAAAAGTTGAAAAAGTTATAAGCAAATATTTAAAAATATGTAATAGGTCTAAGACCAATACCCTAAATATATGAAAACTTCCTTTATTCAATAAATGACAAACATAAATAGAAAAATCATCAAAACATTTAAAGTGGCTGTTCACAGTAAAGGAAATAAAAATTGTCAGCAATATGCATTGACTGATAGTCAATTTCTTATCTAGAAGTACCCATTTAAAGCAGTAATGATATCACTTAAATCCATGAGCGTGGTGAAATTTTCAAAGTTTGATAAAATTAGTAATGACAAGGGAAGGGATTAAAGCAACTGCACATTGATATAAATGCTTTAAGCGCAATTTTTAGCAATGGTAATGCCTGAAACGGATGTAAATTTTGACTCAGAATTCTACTTCTTAGAAATCCTTGTTAACTCTCCTAGGAAAACTATCACTTAGACTCATGCAAAGGCAAGTACAGGGATGTGCAAGGATGTTAGCTGTGACATCACTTGTAATTGTAAACATTAAATAAAATAAAAATGGAACAATCGAAACTCCATCAATATAGAAATCACAGGGGCTAAAAGGACGTGGGCATTGTACACACAGTGGCATTAAAAACTCTGTAAGATATTACTTAGTGACAAAATAGTTACAACATAACATGTGCCAAGCTGTAAATTTATGTAAAAGGAAAATAGGCACACATCACATGAGCACAGAGACAAAGACTTTCACAGACCCAGTGCTGCCCCGCAGAATTTTCAATGATAAAATGTCCTATCAGTTCAGTCCAGTCACTCAGTCTTGTCCGATGTTTTGCAACCCCATGGACTGCAGCACTCCAGGCCTCCCTGCCCATCACCAACTCCTGGAATTTACTCAAATTCATGTCCATTCAGTCGATGATGCCATCCAACCACCTCATCCTCTGTCATCCCCTTCTCCTCTCGCCTTCAATCTTTCCCAGCATCAGGGTCTTTTCAGATGAGTCAGTTCTTTGCATCAGGTGGCCATAGTATTGGAGTTTCAGCTTCAACATCAGTCCGTCCAATGAACAGTCAGGATTGATCTCCTTTAGGATGGACTGGCTGGATTTCCTTGCAGTCCAAGGGACTCTCAAGAGTCTTCTCCAACACCACAGTTCAAAAGCATCAATTCTTCGGTGCAGGAGAAGCTTTCTTCCAGTCCAACTCTCACATCCATACTTGACCACTGGAAAAACCATAGCCTTGACTAGATAGACCTTTGTTGGCAAAGTAATGTCTCTGCTTTTGAATATGCTATCTAGGTTGGTCATAACTTTCCTTCCAAGGAGTAAGCGTCTTTTGATTTAATGGCTGCAGTCACCATCTGCAGTGATTTTGGAGCCCGAAAAATAAAGTCAGCCACTGTTTCCACTGTTTCCCCATCTATTTCCCATGAAGTGATGGGACCAGATGCCATGATCTCCGTTTTCTGAATATTGAGTTTTAAGCCAACTTTTTCTCTCTCCTCTTTCACTTTCATCAAGAGGCTTTTTAGTTCTACAATTTCTGCCATAAAGGTGGTGTCATCTGCATATCTGAGGTTATTGATATTTCTCCCGGCAATCTGGATTCCCGCTTGTGCTTCTTCCAGCCCAGCGTTTCTCATGATGTACTCTGCATAGAAGTTAAATAAGCAGGGTGACAATATACAGCCTTGACGTACTCCTTTTCCTATTTGGAACCAGTCTGTTGTTCCATGTCCAGTTCTAACTGTTACTTCCTGACCTGCATATAGGTTTCTCAAGAGGAGGTCAGGTGGTCTGGTATTCTCATCTCTTTCAGAATTTTCCACAGTTTGTTGTGATCCACACAGTCAAAGGCTTTGGCATAGTCAATAAAGCAGAAATAGATGTTTTTCTGGAACTCTCTTGCTTTTTCTATGATCCAACAGATGTTGGCAATTTGATCTCTGGTTCCTCTGCCTTTTCTAAATCCAGCTTGAACACCTGGAAGTTCACAGTTCAGGTATTGTTGAAGCCTGGCTTGGAGAATTTTGAGCATTACTTTACTAGCATGTGAGATGAGTGCAATTGTGCAGTAGTTTGAGCATTCTTTGGCATTGCCTTTCTTTGGGATGAAAACTGACTTTTTCCAGTCCTGTGGCCACTGCTGAGTTTTCCAAATTTGCTGGCATATTGAGTGCAGCACTTTCATAGCATCATCTTTTAGGATTTGAAATAGCTCAGCTGGAATTCCATCACCTCCACTAGCTTTGTTTGTAGTGATGTTTCTAAGGCCCGCTTGACTTCACATTCCAGGATGTCTGTCTAGGTGAGTGATCACACCATTGGGATCATGTGGGTCATGAAGATCTTTTTTGTGCAGTTCTTCTGTGTATTCTTGCCACCTCTTCTTAATATCTTCTGTTCTGTTAGGTTCATACAATTACTGTCCTTTATTGAGCCTATCCTTGCATGAAATATTCCCTTGATATCTCTAATTTTCTTGAAGAGATCTCTATTCTGTTGTTTTCCTCTATTTCTTTGCACTGATCATTGAGGAAGGCTTTCTTATCTTTCTGTGCTATTCTTTGGAACTCTGCATTCAGATGCTTATATCTTTTCTCTTCTCCTTTGCTTTTCGCTTCTCTTCTTTTCACAGCTATTTGTAAGGCCTCCCCAGACAGCCAGTTTGCTTTTTTGCATTTCTTTTTCTTGGAGATGGTCTTGATCTCTGTCTCCTGTACAATGTCATGAAATTCCGTCCATAGTTCATCAGACACTCTGTTTATCACATTTAGTCCCTTAAATCTATTTCTCACTTCCACTGTATAATCATAAGGGATTTGATTTAGGTCATACCTGAATGATCTAGTGGTGTTGCCCACTTTCTTCAATTTAAGTCTGAATTTGGCAATCAGGAGTTCATGATCTGAGCCACAGTCAGCTCCCGGTCTTGTCTTTGTTGACTGTATAGAGCTTCTCCATCTTTGGCTGCAAAGAATATAATCAATCTGATTTCATTGTTGACCATCTGGTGTTGTCCATGTGTAGAGTCTTCTCTTGTGTTGTTGGAAGAGGGTGTTTGCTATGACCAGTGCATTTTCTTGGCAAAACTCTATTAGTCTTTGGCCTGCTTCATTCCGCATTCCAAGGCCAAATTTGCCTGTTACTCCAGGTGTTTCTTGACTTCCTACTTTTGCATTTCAGTCCCTTATGATGAAAATGATATCTTTTGAGGGCTGTTAGTTCTTAAAGTTCTTGTAGGTCTTCATAGAACCATTCAACTCCAGCTTCTTCAGCATTACTGGTCAGGGCATAGGCTTGGATTACCATGATATTGAATGGTTTGCCTTGGAAACGAACAGAGATCATTCTGTCGTTTTTGAGATTGCATCCAAGTACTGCATTTTGGAGTTTTTGTTTTGTTTTGTTTTTACTGTGATGGCACTCCATTTCTTCTAAGGGATCCTTGCCCACAGTAGTAGATATGATGGTCATCTGAGTTAAATTCACGCTTTCCAATCCATTTTAGTTCACTGATTCGTAAAATGTCAACATTCCCTCTTGCCATCTCTTGTTTGACCACTTCTATTTTTTCGATTCATGGACCTGACATTCCAGGTTCCTATGCAGTATTGCTCTTTACAGCATTGGACCTTGCTTCCATCACCAATGACATCCACAGCTGGGTACTGTTTTGTTTTGGCTCCATCTCTTCATTCTGTCTGGAGTTATTTCTCCACTGATCTCCAGTAGCATATTGGGCACTATTGAGCTGGGGAGTTCATCTTTCAGTGTCCTATCTTTTTGCCTTTTCATACTGTTCATGGGGTTCTCGAGGCAAAAATACTGAAGTGGCTTGCCGTTCCCTTCTCCAGTGGACCACACTCTGTCTGACCTCTCCGCCGTGACCCGTCTGTCTTGGGTGGCCCTGCGGGCATGGCTTAGTTTCATTGAGTTAGAGGAGCCTGTGGTCCATGTGAGCAGCTAGCTTTTAGTTAGATGGTCAGTTTTCTGTGATCGTGGCTTCTGTCTGTCTGCCTTCTGATGCCGTCTCTCAGCGCCTATCGTCTGACTGGGGTTTCCCTGACCTTGGACGTGGATTATCTCCTCTCAGCAGCCTGCTGCTCCAGCGCCACACGGCTGCCACTCACTGTCGCTCCAGCATCAATCTCTACTAATATGGCAGCCACTAGTCACGTGTCACTCTGAACAGTAAATTGAAATGTGGCAAGTATGACTAAGGAGCTGAATATCAAATTTTGTTTAATTTGCAATCATGTACATTTGAAAGGCTATATGTGACTAGTGGCTTCCTAATGGACAACGTAGCTAAAAATTCATATATATGCATGATAAATCATTGATGAAGGATTATATTCAGGTGTGGAGACGTAGCACACAAGTATTTTCCTGTATTCCTTTTCTCACTGGAAAGGAAATATTTAAAGAGCAAAATGAAAACAATGCTTTTTAAAAGATACATAAAATCTGTTGTAAAGAAAAAATTACCTGTCAAATCACATTTTCTTAGCAGCGGGATGCTCCTGGAGTCATGGGGGGCGGGGTGTCCAGTGGTCGACCCCTCCCTAGGGAAAGGCAAGGCCAAGAAGGCTGTGGCTGCTATCTGAGCTGGGGTCCCATTCTAAGTGGCAGAGCAGGAAAGGCAGAGGTTTCTGAGGTTTAGGGGCTGAACTGGAAAGACCTATATCAGCAGACACCCTAACCCTAGTGGGGCTAGGAACCCAAGTAAGAAGGGTAAGCAGTGTTAGGGTCAGGAACATGAGGGAACTGGGCCAGCCTGGGTGAGCTGGTTTGGGTTTTGAAAGAACAGAGGGTACCTCTCGTTATGAAAGCCTGCTGGCATCTCAGTTTGAAGATGGGCTGTGCTGGGTGGAACCACGCACACTCACAGTGGACACTCCCATTATGGCGCTTAAACGAGTGGCATCCATTCAGCTTCTTTCCATCAACAGACCGTGTCCCTGTTGATGGATTGTTGATGTGCTCAGTGGGGACGGATCCAGCATAGAATTAGGGCAAAGGAGCTGTTCCCCTTCGGAGCCCCTATTGTTGTGGCCTGCAGACCCAGGGGGTAGAAGTGAGCACTTTGATTTAATGATGAAGAAATGCCTCACTGCTTCCTAAGTATCTCAGAGTAAAAGGATTGCTGATGGGCTGTTTTATAGACACCAGCTATCCAGCTCTAAGTAGGAACAGGCATGTGTTTGTTTATTCATTTCCAGCTTTCTAAAGATAATAAAAGATCAGATTAGTGGGCCAAAGTCCATAGATAATGAAATCCAACATCCTGAATTCCTCATCTTTCTCAAGAACAAGATCTGGCTTTGGGGAATAAGCTTTAAAGCTGATATTCTTCATCAGAATATTGTGTACAAGGTGCTAAGTGCTTTCCCCTGCACTGTTGCTGTTTATGTGAGTACATAACGAAGGTGGGTAATAAGGAAAGAGCTCTGATGAGGAAAGATTAATGCTGACAGTGGTGAGTGAGTGTTCACCAATTCTTCAGACTCAGACAAAGCAAGGCGGGGCTGGTGAGCAGCAGAGCCTGTCCAGGGAACAAGCCGATGGGCATGAGACGGATAAATGGGGCCTGGCCAGTCTGCTGGGGCCTGGGATTGGGCGCCTGACTTTCGACAGTCATCATATGTTAACTCGTCTGCTGGGCGCCACAAACCGGGTGACTGAAGCAGCAGCAATGTAGCGTGTCACAGCTCGAGAGCCTGGAGCTCTGAAATCCAGGTGCTGACAGGCTGGCTTCCTTCTGAGAACTGTTCGGAGAATCTTTTCCAGGTCCTACTTCCTTGCCCAACAGATGGCCATTTTCACGTTCCTGCGGCATTCTCCCTGTGGCTCTCTATGTCCACATGTCCTCTTCTTGTAAGGATATTGGGCATCTCTGCGTAGGGCTCACCCAAATGACTTCATTTTAACTTATTACTTTTGTAGAGACCCCGTCTCCAAATGGACTTCCCCGGTGGCTCAGACGGTAAGGCTTCTGTCTGCAGTGCGGGAGACCCGGGTTCGAGCCCTGGGTTGGGAAGATTCCCTGGAGAAGGAAATGGCAGCCCATTCCAGCACTATTGCCTGGAAAATCCCATGGACAGAGGAGCCTGGTAGGCTACAGTCCATGGGGTCGCAAAGAGTCGGACACGACTGAGCGACTTCACTTTCACATCTCCAAATAGTTGCATTGTGAAATACTAGGTTAGGACTCCAACAGATCTGTTTTGGAGCAGCACAGTTCAACCCGTGACAAGCTGGCGATATCTCATTTCACAATGCCCCTCTTGCTCTTCTTTTTTGTTCCACTTTTAGTCATCCTGGGAAAACTCGCTTCTAAACAAATTTTTCTGTTTTTTTTTTTTGGCTGTGCCGGGTCTTCATTGTCGTGCATGGGCTTGCTCTAGTTGCAGTGGGTGGGGGCTATTTCAGCGGTGGTGCTCGGGTTTCTCCTTGCAGTGTCTTCTCATTGCAGAGCTCTAGGTGCGGCTCAATTGTTATGGTGCCTGGGCCTTGTTGTCCCACAGCACATGGAACTGGAGAAAGAAATGGCAGCCCACTCCAGTGTTCTCACCTGGAGAATCTTGTGGATGGAGGCGCCTGGTGGGCTGCTGTTCATGGGGTCGCACAGAGTTAGACACAACTGGAGTAACTTAGCATGTGTGCATGCATTGGAGAAGGAAATGGCAACTCACTCCAGTGTTCTTGCCTGGAGAATCCCAGGGATGGAGGAGCCTGGTGGGCTACCATCTATGGGGTTGCACAGAGTCAGGCACGACTGAAGCGACTTAGCAGCAGCAGCAGGATACGGAATCTTCCTGGACCAGGGATTGAACCTGAGTCCTCTGTATTGGCTGGGGGATTCTTAACCACTAGACCACCAGCGAAGTCCAAAACTCACTTTTGGTGTCACTTCTCCCAGACAGTACTCCCAAACTTCCAGGTTGGACTAAATGCTTTTTCTCCCTCCTAGAGTTTCTCTAGTTTTACACATATGGAATCATAGTGAGAGTCATTTATGTCTCCTACAGTGACTGAGACCACACGCTTTACGTTGCTGCATTCACAGGACCCGGTGAGGCAGAGAATGCAGAGTCGGCCTGTGCTAAACGCTTTCTGCACTCAGCCTGCCGAGACGCCCTGGCCACTTGGCCTGATGGGCAGCCCCCTGCCCCCACCTCCACGTGGTTCTCCAGGGCATGTTGACACCCACAGAGCCTGGAAGTCGGGTGCCATGGGCTGTGGCCTTACCCTCTGCACTTCCCATGTTCATATGTTGAAGCTTAATCACCAAAGTGATGGTATTGGAGTCAGGCCTGTGGGGGACAATTAGGCCATGAGGGTGTAGCCCCGTAACTGAGATTAATGCTCTTACAGGAAGAGGAGGCGACAGCGACTCTCTCTCTTCGCTCTCAACCATGTGAAGACACAGTGAGAAGGTGGCCGCTGCAAACCAGGAGGGGGGCTCCCACCCGTTCCTGGGTCTGTCAGCGCTTTGATCTTGGACTTCTAACCCCGAGAACTCTGAGAAGTAAATTCCTGTTGCTTAAGCCACCTGACCTATGGTACTTGTTATAGCAGCCACACTAAGAACACCCTGAAACTTTCAAACCAACACTTAAATATATTTACTTGCTAATTTATTTGACTGCCTTGGGTCTTGGTTGTGGCATGTGGGATCTTTATTGCAGCACGTGGGGTTAGTTGCTCAGAGGTGTGTGGCATTGTAATCTTCTGACCAGGGATTGAACTCATATACCCTGCATTGACAGGGAAATTCTTAACCACTGGGCCATCAGGGAAGTCCCCAAAACATCACTTTTAGTCAACGTGAGGACTTTTCTGTACAGATTTCATGTCCTCTAACTGCTTTGCCCTGGAAGATGAGGCAGGCCAAATGCCAGTGCACTGGCCAGAAATACCAAGATGAGGCAGAAGAAAGAGCATCACTGGATAAACAAGAGTCCTCATCCTTAAATAGGATGGTTATGCAAAGTTACCACTCAAAGAGTACGCAGTGTCAGAGCAGCCAGCAGACCCAGCGGCTTCCTGAAGGAGGCAAGTTTGGCGTGGGGCCTAATGATAGGGTTTCCACAGGCAGCAGAAGAGTGGGGGAGAGTGCAGATTCCATGAGAGACATCGGTTTGCCCACGAGGCCTGCTGGGTTTGAGAAGCAAGCTGGGGAAAATGCGTCTGGGATTAAGAGAACATTTCTGGGTGTGGGTCTGCCTCCTGCCCATAGAGGAGATATCCAATAGTCCGTACCACAGTTTTGAGGAGGGCACGATGGTCCAGAGTGGTGTTGGTGTCTCCTGAGCTCTATTTAGATAATGAGTGTGAAGGCTACAGCATCAGGAATCTCTGGGCGTCGGCAATGGGCTCGTGGTAAAGGTGTATTTCCATAATCTGACCTACAGTGGAGGGAACTGGACCCAGGATGTAGAGAAGGTCGGCGCTGGAAAGGCACCCTGAGACCTGATAAAATGACCTCACAAGTCAAGAGAGAGTTCTGATATCACTGAGGGAATCTGATCTAATCTAGAAATGAAAGCATAAGAGCTGGACAAACAGGCCTAAGGTGAAATCTGCACAACATGGAAGAAAGGCAATAGATATAGAGTCAGGACAGGAAGACCAAATCCAGCGCTTCTGCTGGCGTCAGGGGCCTACCAGCTCACCGGGGCTTCCGTAACCTCAGCCCCTGATGGTCCTCCAGACGCGCTCTAGATTGTATTAGCCCAGAGCCGGGCAGGCCTGAGACAGTCAAAGGGTAACACAGGCCACAGGGCGAACTTAGAGGAGCTCATGGCGGCTTTTGAGCAGGAATGTCTAGAAAATAGCTCTGCCTGTTTGCACAGTTAGAACATTGATAGTAAACAAGACAGGAGGAAAGAAGGAAAGAACTGACCTTATAAGTAAACTGATTGGAAAATGTTGAGCGTCTATAGACACAGCCGAAGAGCCCAGGAGTGCGTTATGAAGTCAAACTCTCCCTAAGTTCATGGCGCCTAGTGAAATGTTTAGGTGATTTGGGAGATGTTATTAGCTTCAGGCTATTAGGTACGTAGCGCAGGGTTAGCCGTTCAGTCGTGTCTGGCTCTTTGGGCCCCCATGGTCTGTCCATGGAATTCTCTAGCAAGAACACTGGAGTGGGCTGCCATTCCCCTCTCCAGGGGATCTTCCCAACCCAAGGACTGAACCCAGCTCTGCTGCATCACGGGCTTCCGTTGTGGCTCAGTGGTAGAGAATCTGCCTGCAATGCAGGACACCGGGTTCAATCCCTGGGTTGGGAGGATCCCCTGAAGAAGGAAACGGCAACCCACTGCAGTATTCTTGCCTGGAGAATTCTTTGGACAGAGGAGCCTGGCAGGCTACAGTCCATGGGGTCACAAAGAGTTGGACACAAGCAGATTCTTTACCATCTGAGCCACCAGGAAAGACCAAGCTGTTAGCCGTATGATTATTCGGCAAAGCCGTGAAAATAAATGGCAACCGGATACACTTACTAAGACTAAGGCTGAAATTTTACTGAAAAGTGAGGTTCTCTGCTCTTTCATCCTGTTTTGTCTTGTTTTAAAATAATTCACACTCAGGGGAACTGCAAGAAGTCTCAAAGTATAAATACACAAGGCCTAGGGACCAGATTATGAAATGGAAGGACAGAATAGATAGGAAAAGGGAAACGCGCGTAATAGTAAGGATTGTATTGTTTTCTTAAAGCAGAAACATTTGAGGTTCAATTGCGCCATCCACTAGTGCTTTGATCTCGACAGGCGCCACGTGGGGCAACTGTCCTAACAGGGCTGACACTAAGCAATCGAGCCCCCACTTCTGAATTTCAGGCTCCACATCTGCAAAAGGGAACACTTCTAAAGCCCTGTCCCACTCAAGTGTTGTGACAAACGTCAAATGAGGTAGTTACTTGAGCCACAAGCCAACGTGCAGGTAAATTTTAATATTATCTCCCAGAACTGGAACAGGCCTACTGAGCTGCCCCAGCTGTAATCAGAACCGCAGATGGCTGCCTTCATGCTGTTGTGATTCAATACAGAAATAAGGAATTCACATGTGAACCAAACACTCTGGGAATTTTTGAACGCTGATTGCACACAAGCCCGTGAGAACACTTCACAAGATTTTACTCCAGTCCCCTGTGCTAGAGAGGCCCATATGGACTCAGATCATCTTGACCTCTGTTCATCTACTGTTTCTCAAGTGGAGTTTCTGAGAAGTATGATGCTGACCCTTTGTGTGAAATGTGTCCAGCAGCTCAGATTGCTCAACAAAAACACAAAGGCATTTAGTGCTTCGCCATTCTCCAAACAAGCACTTTCCTAACTTCAGTGTGTGCAGTTGCTGGGTCTGTTTCCAATTATCCTGGGAAGCTGCAACCATGGCCTCACCCTCTGCTCAGAATACCGCTGGGCTCCCAAGGAGGGCAAGGCACAGAGAGCAGAAAGGCTCACCAAGAAAGGCTATTTCCACTTACATGACATCGGCACCTTCACAAGTGTGGCCACATTGTATGAGAAGTGGGGCCCAAGGGAACAATGCTCCTTCAACACGTACTTTGATATTTGGAAACTATGGAAGTCATTAGGGAGAGAAACATGGGAGAAGATAAAGGGCCTGTTCCTGCAAAGCCGTTACTTTAGCGGAGCAAACAAATGTCCGTATCTGTATCTAAACCTGTACATCAATATCCATCTACATTTCTCCTTTACTGTGTGTATACAATTTAATTACACATAGCAATAATCCTTATGAGGTCAAATAAAACAGGAGTAGGGACTAGTGGCTGAGAGTGTGGTTGGAGGGAGGTTATTTATTTTGAATAAGTGGTCCGTGAATGGCCCTTTGGAGAAGGTGGTACTTGAATGCTTTGAGGACTGGAATGGAGTTAGCCAAAGACAGATTTGAGAAAACAAGTCTTCCAGATCCAGGGAATGGCAAGGGTAAAAAGAGTGTCGATGAAGTGGTGTGAGTTACAGGGGGAGGGGCTGAGAGGTCACGCCCCTTTGCCGAGGCTCTTGTGCAAACCACAGGACAACAGTGGGCCAGCTCCTCCCCTCCTTCCCCCGCCCTATCCTTAACCTCGGTCTCTATCACTTGGAAAAGGTGTTCTCCTCTCGGGCACCCAGGTTTGCATTCGCCTCGCTCCTTTCTTCGCCTTCCCATCTTTCCTACTTCCTCCGCATTAGCTAAATGTTTCATTAATCTATAGTTAAACCTTCTCTTGAAGTATAATAACAGATACACAGAAAAGGGCACAGAGGTGCATCTGGATGGATTTCCAGGGACTGCACAGCCTGACTACACCCTGAAGCCATTGTACTCTCTTTCCCTAAATGCTTCCCTGGAGTCTCCAATGACTTAGTTAATTTAGCCAGTTTTCATACTTAGTATAAATGGAATCATAAAGTATGTGCTATTCACGTCTGGCTTCTTTCGTTTCATTTCACATGATATTTGTGAGATTCATCCGCATCGTTGTGTGCAGCAAAGCATCCTTCATCCTTTTTGTTTATGGCACTCTATTGTGGGAATATACCACTATTTCTCAATTTGTTCTATCGCTAATGGCCGTTTGGGACAGCTCCAGTTTGGGGGTGTTATAAATAGTGCTGCTGTGAATGCTGTAAGATATAAAATTTGGAGAACATGTGTATGCATTGCTGTGTCTGCCTAGGAGTGGAGCTGCTCAGTCATAGAATAAGGGCATGTTAAGATGGAGTAGATGTTACGGAAGGATTTTTCAATGTTGATTCATTTTTAAATGATCTTTATTTTTATGATGCTCGAGTAATGCAACTCATTGTTGGGGATTTGGGAAAGAGAGTAAAGTAAAGCAAAATAAAACTACACGTTAATCTGTTTTTATACAATCAGCTCTCCTACCCCTTAAACCCATGAATAGGGAGGGCTGACAGCACTATGCCATTTTACACCATAAGGGACTGGAGCATCCGTGGACTTTGGGATCCACAGGGGTCCTGGAACCTATTTCCCCACGCGTATGGAGGACCAGCTGTAGAACAGGATTATGGAACTGGGATCATGCTATATATCCTCTGTTTCCATTTTACACTGTAGCATTTTCAATATTGCTGCTGCTGCTGCTAAGTCGCTTCAGTCGTATCTGACTCTGTGCGACCCTGTAGACGGCAGCCCACCAGGCTCCCTCGTCCCTGGGATTCTCCAGGCAAGAACACTGGAGTGGGTTGCCATTGCCTTCTCCAATGCGTGAAAGTGAAAAGTGTGTTCAGATCAAAAGTTTTAATGGTAGCATTTGGATGTATCAAAGTAAATTTAGTGATTTAAATTGTTTTTAACATTTTAATATTGTAAACAGTGCTTCAGTGAACATTATTCCTTACATATTATGGACACTTCTGATCGTTTCTTCAGAATGTATTTTGAGGAGTGGAATTTTTGACTCAAAGGACTTATTATATTTAATGTTCTTTATTTTTAAGCTTTTAATTTTATGTTGGTGTATAGCCAATTGACAGAGTTGTGATGGTTTCAGGTGAACAGCAAAGGGACTCAGCCATGCATATACATGTCTCCAGTTCTCCCCCAAACTTGCCTCCCATCCAGGCTGCTACATAACATAACGCGGTTTCCCTGGGTTATATAGTAGGACCTTGTAGGTTACCCATTTCAAATACAGCAGTGTGTACACCTAAGATTCTTGCTTTATACCGTAGGACCTTGTTGGTTATCCATTTCACAAACAGCAGTGTGTACATGTAATATTCTTGCTTTCTATTACTTAATTTCTCTATGGAAATTAAAAACAAAACTAATTTATAGTTCTACCTGTATTTGCCTGATTTACTGCACTGATGACAAGGATATATTATTTTATGAATTAACACATGTTAGAGCTATTAAAACATTTACTTGTTAATTGACTATTTGCATCTTTGGTAGCTTCCCAGTTCAAATCTTTTGCTCATTTTCTGGAATATTCAGCTTTTTTAATTGATTGGGAAGTAGCTATGGGTTTTCCAATTATTAACTGAATTTTATTGTGTTCTTATCATTTAACCTATATTTTGCGATTGCTAATGTGTGTGAAAGAAGGCTTGAAAGCTACAATTCGCATTCCATAAAAGGAAAGTGAATATCTGTTTTGGATATGTTAATACCTCTGTATCGCTCCTATCATTGCTACGTTCGGTGATCTGTAAATTGCTGAGGATTTGCCATTGAAAAGGCCACTGGAAGCATGGCTCTGTCCAGCGTTCTTTTTGTTGTTCAGTTGCTGAGTCATGTCTGACTCTTTTGTGACCCCATGGACTGTGGCCCACCAGGCTCCTGTCCATGGGATTTCCCAGGCAAAAATTCTCGAGTGGATTGCCACTTCCTCCTCCGGGGGACCTTCCTGACCCAGGGATAGCGCCTGTGTCTCCTGCATTGGCAGGTGGATTCTTTTCCAATGAGCCCCCGGGGAAGCCCCTCTTCCAATATTCTTCAGTCCAAATAAATGAAAGAACTAGAAGTTATCTGAAGGACTGCTTTATCCAGTGCCTTCTTTGTGCAGAAAGGAAACTTGAGGTGCAGAGGTTGTGAGAGCCTTGCTGAAGGTCATTACCACAGTCTGGTACCGAGGAATTAAAGGTCAGGTAGCTTTCCGCTATCAGCTCACTGGCTCTTGCAGAATAACCATCTCCTCTCTCTTAGTCTCCATTTTCTGTTATGTGCACACAGATATGCGTGTTATTTTCCTTGCTTTCTCTGATGATCATGGTCGGTTCCGGGGTCTCTGGCCCATGCAGTCCCTGAGGATCAGCGCCTGAGAGCCACCGCTGGACGTCTGGCTCTTCCCTCCTGGGGGCCTAGGACGAGGTCCCGGCCTCAGGCCTGGCTTCCCAGGTCACTCTGAACCAACACGGCGAACGCACGTGTCCCCTCCTGGTCCTCCAGGGTTCTTCGGCAGCTCTATTTTCCAAGGCCAGTGTCTTCCACGATTCCTTCCTGGTGCTCAGATCCATATGCAGAAGCAGAGCCTAAATGAGGTCCTGGAGCGCTTCCAGAGCCTTGTGGGAAAGCTGGGATACAACTGGTGCCGAACGGGTCTGTGCACTAGCTGGAGAGGATCCAGAGATGGAACGATGTCTGAATTCCTCTGAGCGTGTCCTTTCCGTGGACATTTCACAAAGCAAGACTGGCCCTTAAGGAGGACGTTTCATTAGAGCACAGCTTCTTGGCAGTGCTCTTTGTAAATATATAAGGAAATTCACTTCAGAACTGAAAATCTGGACTGTATCTCTCATCGTAAAGTCAGGCTTGCGGAAAATTTCAAAGTGGCATGTGAAAGGCAGGTCTAGGGTTCAGTAATCATAGGGAGCCACACTGCATGCTTGGCTATTTATGACAGTGGGATGGGTTCACCCCCCTGCCTAGCTTGAAATCACCTGGCCCCATAGTGTGAATCAGGAACTGCCAGGTAATTCAAGAAAAAATCTTGCAGAAATTTCTGAACTGTAATACTTACAGCATTCCTAACTAAATGAGCATTAAGCAGTTCATATGTTTTAGCCCTTTTCAGATTGCAAAAGTAAATATGTAAAATATTCATTTGCACAAATGTGTAGGCATTCCAAGGTTAGAATGTATAATACGTGACTAGCATTCATTTCATCTGTCCTGCTTCAAAAACTTAAAAATGCGGATAAGCCAGAGAACACTAGCTAATGTCTAGATTAAAGCAATCTGTAAGTCACTCATAGTTTTTTCATTTATAATTCAGGTAAAACACACAGTTTCATTTCTTGAGAGTTTCTTATTTTTAGATTCTGTGTTTATTAACAAAATAATTTCAAATTTCATGTTTTCTATTTAATCAAGAGATGAAGTTAGCTCAATACTTCCAAATGGAAAATAACAGGAATCAATAGAAAAGCATGATTTAAATCAATCGCCATCAGATTTGAGCAGCAGTAAAGAAAATTCTCTCATGTGTCTGCTGTTCTTCCCTACAGTGAATATTGCTTATGTTTTGTTTTTAGAATATACCAAGGGAGATGCAGCAGAAAACAAATCCCAGCTGGCAGACCTCTTCCTTGCAGCTGTGTGCATAGCCGGTACTGATCTCTGCGAAAGTGGCTGTGATTCATGCTGACTTGTCCCCACAGTGCTCACTGACACAGTTCTCTTCCTTCCAGAGTTTCTCCACAGGAGCTTGAGGGAAGGTCGTGGGCTGAATGCACAGTGCCTTGTCCCCTCCAAAGCGCTTACTGACAGGCATTTCTTTACAACAGCAGCCTGGATACCAGACTTATTGAAATGGGGATGCGGAGGTCCTGATTCAGGCAAAATACCTGGATGTCTTTCGGAACAATAAGTAACCAGCAATAAGGCTGAGAATTGTGAGGCAGCTGCTGCTCAAACTTTATGTAGCAAACACATGAAATCATGCTTGGTTCCATGTCCAAAGTCGACTGTGGGATCTTATCCTTGTCTCTTCATTCCTTCTGTTTCAGTTTTGATGGTGAGCTCATTGTTTTCCCCCAGCTTTACTGAAGTGTGATTGCAAATATCACTGTATGCATTTTGGTTACACAATGTGATTCTTTAAAGCTGTATAGGGTGATGATTTGAACCCACTCCAGTGTTCTTGCCTGGAGAATCCCAGGGACGGGGGAGCCTGGTGGGCTGCCGTCTATGGGGTCGCACAGGTCGGACACGACTGAAGCGGCTTAGTAGCAGCAGTAGTAGTATGGATACACTGTGAAATGATTACCACTTTTGAGTTAACTAATACACCTATCACCTCACACAGTTACTTTTTTGAGTGTAATGGGAACACTTAAGACCTGCTCTCTTAATAAATTTTAAGTACACAATGTAGCATTGTTAACTATAATCGCAGCATTGAACATTAGATCCTCAGAAGCTACTCATCTTATAACTGGAAGCTTGAACCCTGTCACCATCATCTCCCTTTCTCTGCCACCACCTCCTACTGGCCCCAGCCCTGGCAGCCACTGGTGTGCTCTGGTCCTGTGAGTTTGACTTTTTTAGATTCCACATACAAACGAGGTCATATAGCATCAGAGTGGGCACCTTGTCTCGTTTCTGATTGCAGAGAAAAAACTTTACCTTGTCGTCATTATGATGTTAGTTGTGTGCTTGTCAGATACGGACTTCATTATGTTGAGGTGCATTTTTTTTAAACTTAATTTGTTGAGAGCTTTTATCATGAAAGGACGTTGAACTCTGTCAGATGTTTTTTCTGCCTGTATAGAGATGACTATGATTTCCATTCTTGATTCTGTGTCTGATGCGCGTCACGTCTGTTGGCTTGTGTTATAGTGAGCCACCCTTGCATCATGATGTCTGACGCTTTTAATATGCTGCTGACTCAGCTTTCTAGTATTTTGCATCTATGTACATTAGGGAAATTGTCCTCTAGGTTTCTTTTCTTGTAGTGTCCTTGACTGATTTAGGTCTCAGGGTAATACTGGGCTTATAGAATGAGCTGGAAGTATTGCTTCATTATTAAAGGGAGGACTTAGTGAGGTTGCGAGGATAATAGGCATTTACAGGCTGCAGAGTGAGCAGGAGGTAAGCTCTGGAACAGAACGTCTCTTCTTTACTGGCCGTATGATCAGGTCACGTCACCCAAACCCCTGAGCCTCAGTGACCGTGTCAGTGCAATTGAAACCAAAATACCCGCCTCGTCTTGATATGAGCGACGATGAAGATCACGACTGAGTGCACATTCCCTGCAACGGAAGGTGAAGCAGAATGGAAAACCCACAGATAGGCCCCCCCACACACACGCCCCACTGATTTCTGATCAATGTGAAAAGACAGTTCAATGGAGGAAACAGAGTCTTTTCAATAAATGAATAAATGGTGTCGGGACAGCCAGGGATCCACAGGCAAAAAAATAAGCAAAATCTACCCTGACCTGAACCTCATGCCTCACACGAAGGCCACTCAGAACGCACCACCTTTATTTGTGAAACTCTTGATAATGCCTTATGAGTAGTAGCCTCAAACTGGAAACAATTCAGAGATCCTTCCTTCACTGGCTGAACGATCACTGGGTCAGGTGAGGAATTCGAGGCAGGATCTCTAAGAGGAGAAATCGATAAAGTAGACATCATCAAAAATAAACTCTTTTGCTCTGTGATTCTTTGAAGAGGATGAAAAGACCAGCTGAAAACTGGGAGAAAGTATTTGCAAACTGCATATCGAACAAAGACTTCTATCTAGAGCATATACAGAACAAAGACTTGCATTTAGAATATATATATATAAGGAGCCCTGACTCGATGGGCATGAGTTTGAGCAAGCTCTGGGAGTTGGTGATGGAGAGGTAAGCCTAGCGTGCTGCAGTCCATGGGGTCACCAAGAGTTGGACACGACTGAGTGACTGAACTGAACTAAAAGAACTCAACAACTCAGCAATAAAAATGAAAATAATCAGATTAGAAAATGGGTAAAAGAGGTAAATAAACATTTTACTGCAAAGCAAATTCAAATGACAAAGAAGAGCATTAAGTGATATTTAAATCATTGGACATTAGCAAAGTGTATATCAGAATCACAATGAGATATCACTATATACCAAATATTTAAAATAGGTAAAATAAAAAAGTACCAACACCAAGCGCTGACAAGGATGTGGAAAAACCAGCTCGCTCAAACATCGCTGGCGGGGACACAAAATGATACAGTCACTCTAGAACCAGACGTTTGTGACAAAAGTGAAAACACACTTACCACACACATGGTCTAGCAATTTCTTTTCAGGCATTTTCCCCAAAGAAATGGAAGCAGACAAATATCTGTCCCTGAATATTCTTAGAAACTTGGTGGTAACAGCCCACTCTGGAAACAACCAGATGCCCTTCAGTGGGTGGTCAGTTAAGCTGAGGTTCATCCACGCCACGGAACAAGAAGCAATAAAAAAGAGCTATTGATCCACACAATCGGATTTTCTCAAATGAACAAAAAAGGTCATCATAGCTTACATACTGTATTCAGTCCAGTTCAGTCTCTCAGTCGTGTCCGACTCTTTATGACCCCATGAATCACAGCACACCAGGCCTCCCTGTCCATCACCAACTCCTGGAGTTCACAGACATCCTAGAATGTGAAGTTGAGTGGGCCTTAGGAAGCATCACTACGAACAAAGCCTAGTGGAGGTGATGGAATTCCAGTGGAGCTGTTTCAAATCCTAAAAGATGATGCTGTGAAAGTGCTGCACTCAATATGCCAGCAAACTTGGAAAACTCAGCAGTGGCCACAGGACTAGAAAAGGTCCATTTTCATTCCAATCCCAAAGAAAGGCAATGCCAAAGAATGCTCAAACTACTGCACAACTGTACTCATCTCACATGCTAGTAAAGGAATGCTCAAAATTCTCCAAGCCAGGCTTTAGCAATACGTGAACCGTGAACTTCCTGATGTTCAAGCTGATTTTAGGAAAAGCAGAGGAACCAGAGGTCAAATTGCCAACATCTGCTGGATCATGGAAAAAGCAAGAGAGTTCCAGAAAAACAATCTATTTCTGTTTTATTGAGTATGCCAAAGTCTTTGACTGTGTGGATCACAATATTAAAAAGTGTTTTAAGAGTACTATATTATTTATTGAAATGCTATATTTAAATTATAGTGATGGAAAACAGATTAGTGCTTGTCAGGTGCTAAGTGGGGAGGGAAAAGAAGGTGTTGGTGAATAATATGCCTAACAATGCAGGAGACACAAGAGATACAGTTTTGATCCCTGGTTGGGAAGATTCCCTGGAGGAGGAAATGGCAACACACTCCAGTATCCTCTCTTGGGAAATTCCATGAACAGAGGAGCCTGGTATACTACACTCCATGGGGTCACAAAGAGTCAGATATGACTGAGCAAGTTATCACGCATGCACGCACACACGAGCTTGTAAAAGACGGTGTCAAGGACCTCGTGGCGGAACTTTCTTTGTCTTGGTTGCGGCAGTGGTCCTGTGAATCAGCACATACAGTAAAACTGCATGGAACTGATGCGCACACACATGAACACGCGTGAACACGCGAGGGCACGCCAAGCTGCGGCACACTCTGATGGGTGGTAGATTTTATTAATGTCAATTTCCTGATAGTTCTATTGTATGATAATTATGCAAGATATTATCATAAGTGAGAAACTGGTAAAGTATACATAAGATCTCTATTATTTCTTACAACTGCACATGAATCTACAATGATCTCAAAATAAAAAGCTTTTTAAAATGCAGAAAAGTGTTGGAAGAAAGAGTAAATCTCAGGATGTAGTAGAAAAAAGACAAAAAGGCAGATAATAGGAGAGAAAATATGTGAGACAGAGAAAACATCTGAACAACAACCACAAACAGAGAGAGCTGGGGGAAAGCTGGTGACTGATGCTGCTGGAAGATTTTACGCCAACAAAATGAGAAGCCCGAAACAAAGGAGCAAAAACAGAAACGGGGTCTTCAGAGCAGCCTGGGGACCCAGAGATGCAGTAAATAAGAGTCTTGGGATGACAGCTCTGCAGCTCACCAAGACAGCAGGCTGCGAGATTGTAGCAGTAAATTAAAAACTCCAGAAAGGATCTCTCTGGAGAAAAAAATAGAGTATTTCATGCCACAGACATTATAATTGAGGATTTGGATGAAATTGAAGATATGTTGAAGGCATATTATTCTTCTTACAAAGGAAAAACAAGAAAGACAATTAAAAAATCCAAGAAAAACAGAGAGCTTGAAAACTGTGGCCCAAATGTGAAACAAAGTCAAATGTGCCATATTTAAGCAACTGATGCAGAATAAGAAAACCAAATATATTTTATCTCAGTGCTATGAAAATGTGCTGTCCAGGGATGGTATCATGAGACCATACAGAGATATAATTCTAGCAGACCACTTCACCATGAAATGAACAATATTTTTAGTAATAACAGTGTAAATATCATTTCTTGCCTTTTGAATTCAACCATGGACAAAGTATGGAAAATGTAATTGTTATCATAAAACAAAACAGAGACTATTAAAACCTTGACAGCATAAGACTGACAGAAATTAGAAAGGAGAAACGAGAGAAAAAGGCTTAATATTTTTATCTTTCATGAGAGGAAATAGGACAAGCGATAGTAATACACATGCATTATTTAAATGAACAAATAACCTAACAGGCTAACCAAGAGAGGTGACAGAGACGAGGGCTTCCAAGTCTACAGTCTGCTGCCAGCTAGCTAAGTTCAAACCCCAGCTCTGGCAGTCACTGCTTTATTACCTTGAGTAAATAAGTTAGACTGTTGGCACCTTTCCTTTCTCATCTGTAAAATATGTTAGCAATGATGTTTACCTCAAAGTCATTATGAAGATGGAATAAGTAAGTATTTAAAAAGCCCTTAGAGAGTAGCTGGCAGTGGCAAGGACTACAAAAATATTTGATAAATAAACAGTGAGATTTGAAAAAGGCTCACGTGAGCGAAAGTGGAAGAAAGCTGAGTCATCACATCCATTGCGAACACTAGCTCAGCACTGCAAGAGAAGGAATGGAAATATTTTCATGTTTTTAAATATATGAAGAGATAAACTAAACAGAAAAGGTGAAAGGAATAGCTTAAGGAACAAGAACTAAGGATGAGGTGTGACCGTGTCCCTTTTTAATTAAACACACACACACACACGTGCACTCACACACACACACGTGCACTCACACACACGTGCACACACACGTGCACACACACGTGCACACACGCACGCACACACGTGCACCCACACACATGTGCACACACGTGCACTCACACACGTGCACTCACACACAGTGCACCCACACACACGTGCACCCACACACACACGTGCACACATGTGCACTCACACACACGTGCACACACATGTGCACACACGTGCACTCACACATGTGCACCCACACACACGTGCACTCTCACACACATGTGCACACACGTGCACTCACACACGTGCACACACACACATGCACACACACACGTGCACTCACATCCGTGCACACACAACACACGCATTGTCAAGCATAAGGCAAAGGTTAAGGTCTGATAGATTCAACTGGTGCAGGGACACAGTCATTGTCGGATGAAGACAGTTGGTTGCCCACACTAGTATCAGAAGGAAGGGCAGCGCAAGGTGCCAGCTGCCCGAGGCTCCTTCCCAGGGTGACAACACACAACACACGCATTGTCAAGCATAAGGCAAAGGTTAAGGTCTGATAGATTCAACTGGTGCAGGGACACAGTCATTGTCGGATGAAGACAGTTGGTTGCCCACACTAGTATCAGAAGGAAGGGCAGCGCAAGGTGCCAGCTGCCCGAGGCTCCTTCCCAGGGTGACACCCAGACGGGAGGGGAGAGATCGCTGCAACGTGCATGACAGGACTCCTTTGCTGAGGAGCCAGCTCTAGCGCAGGGGCTTTTATTCTGCTGCTGTATCCTGAGGGGGGAGCCTGAAGCCTTCCTACTTCATCAGAACTTGGGAGGAGATGAGAAAATCTCATGACGGCTTCGTCAGGGAGGCAAGGAGAGAGGGAGGAGAGAGGAAGAGGGCCTCCCACGCTCTTGCATTCTAGAACCGTCACAGGCACTCAGCCAAGGCCTGAGCAGTGTTTCCAGCCTTACCTGTGAGCATGACCTACGCGGATTCACGCGAGACTGCCATGCTCATGATATACACATGAGCACATGTGTGTGGACACACGTGTACACGGACACTGTTAGGGCTGAAAATACAGCTCATCTGATGGTGAAGCAGTCTTATACGTGCATGCGTGTAAGTCATGAGGTCGTGTATAAACGCAGTGTGTGGTATCCTTCTCTGTGCAGCCTGCCTGGCAGGGAGGCATTCATATCTAGAAGGAGCCACTCAGCAGGAGCAAGGCCAGGAGGCCCTCACGGGTGGGGAGCGTGACCGGGACTGATCAGTGTCTGAGAAAGAGAACCGGTTACGGCCTCACATCTTGTCCAATTAGAAAGCTGTCCTCGGAGGAGAAACTCACTCAAAAGTTCAGAAAAAGGAAAGTGTGTACTTTCCTCGTGTGCGCGCCCAGTCATGCCTGACTCTTTTCAACTCCCTGGACTGTGGCCCACCAGGCTCCTCTGTCCATGGAATTTTCCAGGCAAGAACACTGGAGTGGGTTGCCGTTCCCTACCCCAGGAGATCTTCCCCACCCAGGGACTGAACCCATGTCTCTGAGCCTCCCGCATTGGCAGGCGGGTTCTTTACCACTAGTGCCCCCTGGAAAGCCCATACAGCTGAAGGGTGGAAAATGAATAACAGAAATGACTAAGCCAATCTGAAAAGGAATACTGGAAATGACTAAACGAATCTGGTTCACTTTAAAAAAATGTACTTTCTCCCTTGAAAGGGTCATTGAAAATGGTAACAATGAAGTCAGTGCGGTGGAAGAATCAGCAGGGGTTCGTTAGATAACTTAAGTCTTATTCCAAACTCTCAAAATAAAAATATTTCACATAGAACAGAAACTGGCAGCAGGAAGACTCTTTAGGAAGGAAGAGACGAGATATCAAATGGAAACTTTCTAAGCCCGAGTTTTTCCATCTCTAAAACTAGGATTAGAAATTATGCCCCTTTTATGTCATGGATTGTTGTGGAGGAAAAATGAGAGTAAGGTAAGTCAAGGCTATCCTGCCTCTCACCGCCTGTCCAATCCCTCCTCAGGCAGGTCATTGCCCAGAGGCTTGCATCTGGGAGAGGGGTTTCGTATGTAATGCGATGTGCTACAAAATATTAAAAGATGCCCAAACGTTGAGTTCAAGAGCTTGTAAATGTTTCTTACTCTTGGGTAATGCTTCTCGGTTCAGAGATTATGGTCAGCCTTGTTTCTTTGTGAAGGGCTGTGCTAGAGTTAAGGCTTTCACCCTAGTCAGTTGTGGGAACTTACACATGTATTTCACTGCCTTAAACCTTAAGGACCTCAGATGTAAAGTGTGGTTGATGACATAGTCCTTGCTGAGTTGGGAGAATTAAATGAGACAGAGCATTTAAACATTTGGTACCGTGCTTGGTACCTGGCGGACTTCCCCAGTGGCTTAGAAGGTAAAGAATCCGCCTGCAATGCAGGAGGCGCACAACATGGGTTTGATCCTTGGGTCAGGAAGGTCCCCTGGAGAAGGGCATGGCACCCCACCCCAGTGTTCTTGTCTGGAGAATCCCATGGACGGAGGAGCCTGGTGGGCTGCAGTCCGTGGGGTGCAATCTGTCAAACATGACTGAGTGACTTCACTTTCACTTTAGTCTCTGGCAGACAATAAATGGGGCTGTCGGAATTACTATTCCTAGGATTAGGATGACTATTTTTATACACAGTAAAGATGGAAACTGGGATGTGGAGTCTCTATGGGCTGAATTGAACAAACTCTCTTTTGATGCTACGAAGAACACGTGTTCAGTCTTTTCTCTTTATTGTGGCACGTCCTCACTCATGAGCCTTCTTAGTCCCTCATGTCAAGGTGAGGCAGGTGTGTGGCTCCAGCTTCCCTGATTCAGACCCTGAACTTAAGTACGTTTCAGTGAAGTGCCCTGGGCTTAGGTTCAGTGAAGAAGGGGGAAGCCGTTCCTCAGCCTTATTTTCGTTCTGCAACACACGAAGACCTCTAAGACCTCTTACCTTCTGATACTTACTGCTTCTCCACTAAAACTGCTTTTTCTTGTGAAGACTTTATGTTTTTCTCTGATTAAAGAAGTTTCTTCAAATTTTAAAAAGTTATCTTAGTTATCAGGCCTCAATTATAGCTTAGAGGCCAAAGTTTCCCTAACAATAGGAGACTTTCAAAGTCACAGTGCTAGTAAATGTTGATAGCAGAATCCAGATGGTCCATGTTAAATGGAAATACCTTTTAAGTGTACTGCGTGGCTTCTCAGAGAGACCCACTGGTTTGTCTTAGTATTTGTCTGTGTGAGTGTGTTTTGCATACTAGTAAACTTGTCACACAGATCCACCTGTCTCTCCCATCAGAGTGGATGAAAGTGAGAGTGAAAATCGCTCAGTCACGTCTGACTCTTTGCAAACCCAGGGACTATGCAATCCATAGAATTCTCCAGGCCAGAATACTAGAGCAAGTAGCTCTTCCCTTCTCCAGGGGATCTTCCCAACCCAGGGATTAAACCCAGGTCTCCCACATTGCAGGTGGGTTCTTTCCCAACTGAGCCACCAGGCAGGCCCAAGATTACTGGAGTGTGTAGCCTGTCTCTTCTCCGGGGGATCTTCCCAACCAGGAATCAGACTGGGGCCTCAGAGTAGATAAGGGCTTCCTTATGGTGCTTACAGAGTGTATCTAGTGTCCCTGGGGATGCGATGTTCACCATGCTGCGATATACTGCCACACATCGGCAAGCTCTTGTGATAAAACACACCTTATAACTGAGTAGCTGCAGCCATTTAGACTTCCCAGCTCATTAAAAAGGTGCAGCAGGAATTTTCTGCAGGCTCCTGCCAAATTGGCACAGAACATACAGATGCCCCAGACCCTAGATGTGGCTTCTCAGGGGAGCTGAAGAGTATATTGGTGAAGTGAGAACTTTAGTCCAGTTGTGTTAAACGAATAGTGGCAACATCAACCCATCAGCAGAGGTTATCAGGCTCATGAGAAATGAAATATTGTCCAATTCATCAGTCTAAATAACCACGGCCATGGCTGGGCAGATTGTATAAACAATCTCTCTCAGACTGTATAAAACCTCTCTCCTCCAAGAAATATTCACCTGTTGTCTGCTGCCAAGACTAATAAACCACCTTCTTGGCTGAGTCATCTAGACATTTCCTTTGACAGCAGCAGCTTTCAACTGCAACTGCAAGGCCAAGTTGCGTGATAAATATTACCACTGACCCTGTGTTAGGAACATACCCTGCTCTTGTAGACGAGGTGCCTACAGTCCTTGGAAAACACATTGACAGAGACAATGGGTCTTTTCTCCATGGCTCTGAAACATGAAGACAGATTTTATTAAGATGACTTAGACAGTGTCATAAAGCGACGAAATAAACCTTTCTTCTCTCCTCATGAACACCCTTTCCATATATATGTACACATAGGCACAGGACATCTCATCCTCAAATTCCTCACAGGACATTTGGTCTTGTCCAAAATGTCCATAAGACATTTGGTCCATGCCCAAAGTTCCCTGATATTTGCAAGATCATTTTGTCCCATCCAAAATGCCCGTAAGACGTTTGGTTCACACCATAGCCTTCTTGGTATTTACAGGACCATTTGGTCCCGTCCAAATGTTCATAAACATTCAGTTCATGCCAAAAAGTTCTTGATATTTACGAGACCATTTGGTCCTGTCCAAATGTCCTTGAAGACATTTGTCTATGCCAAAAGGTTCTTGAAATTTGACCAAATGTCTTATGGGCATATTTGTCAGCACCAAATGTCTGCTAACTCTTTAAACTGTACGCTGGAGATGAGATGGGATTAAATTCCACAGGACCTGTCCCATGAAGATTTTGAGGACTGCAAAATGCCCCCTTTCTCCTGTGACTCCTACAGTAAAATGACCTATAGTTTATAGATTGTAAATTACCAGAAATTTACATGGCGTTTTTTTAGATTATCTGAGCAATGGCTCTGTACAAGGTTGACAGATTTCTAAATCCATCCTCTGTGGATGTGACGTGTCCACATTCAGCACAATTACACTTTCCGTGTATCTGAACTGTGCAGAGAGCGTCCAGCACAGAGTCAGCATGACTAGGACTGATTAGTAGAAAACACTTATTTCAGCTTCAAACATGTAAAGGGGCCAGGTTTTGTCTTACCTTTGTTATATAAAACGTATTTATAATATTTACAGTATTTAAAGTAGAACTTTTGGCAAAAAACATGTCTTTTAACAAAATCCCACATGCATTAGTGATAAAAGCATTCTGCTAACAACAAACAATAGGCATTTGAATTTTTAAAAAATCAGTACATTAGCACAAGAAACGTAGCACTGAGGTATAAGTCTAAAAAAATTTGAACAGGATCTATATGCGTACAGAACATGAAAAAAAGTTTTAAAAAGATCCAAAGAAATGGAAAGAAAATTCAATGTTGTTAATGTGTCATTCCTTCCCAAACTGATTTATAGGTTGAGACTCAACACTGCTGTGCTTAGTTGCTCGGTTGTGTCCAACTCTCTGTGACCCCATGGACTGTAGCCTGCCAGGCTCCTCTGTCCATGGGGATTCTCCAGGCAAGAATACTGGAGTGGGATGCTATGCCCTTCCCCAGGGGATCTTCCCAACCCAGGCATCGAACCCAGGTCTCTCCATTGCAGGTGGATTCTTTACCATCTGAGCCAAGGTCCAGATTCAACACAACTCCAATCAAAATGCAGCAAGCTATTTTGTAGACATTGATAAACTAATTCTAATATTTATGTGGTAAGGCAAAGGTATGGGTGGCTAAAACACTTTTAAAAGAATAAGAAAGCGGAGAAATTAGCCAACCTGATAATTCAGACTTAAATTGAAAAAAATGGGCAACACCACTAGACCATTCAGGTATGACCTAAATCAAATCCCTTATGATTATACAGTGGAAGTGAGAAATAGATTTAAGGGTCTATATCTGATAGATAGAGTGCCTGATGAACTATGGAATGAGGTTCATGACATTGTACAGGAGACAGGGATCAAGACCATCCCCATGGCAAAGAAATGCAAAAAGGCAAAATGGCTGTCTGGGGAGGCCTTACAAATAGCTGTGAAAAGAAGAGAGGCGAAAAGCAAAGGAGAAAAGGAAAGATATAAGCATCTGAATGCAGAGTTCCAAAGAATAGCAAGGAGAGATAAGAAAGCCTTCTTCAGCAATCAATGCAAAGAAATAGAGGAAAAGAACAGAAGGGGAAAGACTAGAGATCTCTTCAAGAAAATTAGAGATACCAAGGGAACATTTCATGCAAAGATGGGCTCGATAAAGGACAGAAATGGTCTGGACCTAACAGAAGCAGAAGATATTAAGAAGAGGTGGCAAGAATACACGGAAGAACTGTACAAAAAAGATCTTCATGACCCAGATAATCATGATGATGTGATGACTAATCTAGAGCCAGACATCTTGGAATGTGAAGTCAAGTGGGCCTTAGAAAGCATCACTACGAACAAAGCTAGTGGAGGTGATGGAATTCCAGTTGAGCTGTTTCAAATCCTGAAAGATGATGCTGTGAAAGTGCTGCACTCAATATGCCAGCAAATTTGGAAAACTCAGCAGTGGCCACAGGACTGGAAAAGGTCAGTTTTCATCCCAATTCCAAAGAAAGGCAATGCCAAAGAATGCTCCAACTACCGCACAATTGCACTCATCTCACATGCTAGTAAAGTAATGCTCAAAATTCTCCAAGCCAGACTTCAGCAATATGTGAACCGTGAACTCCCTGATGTTCAAGCTGGTTTTAGAAAAGGCAGAGGAACCAGAGATCAATTTGCCAACATCCGCTGGATCATGGAAAAAGCAAGAGAGCTCCAGAAAAACAACTATTTCTGCTATACTGACTATGCCAAAGCCTTTGACTGTGTGGATCACAATAAACTGTGGAAAATTCTGAAAGAGATGGGAATACCAGACCACCTGACCTGCCTCTTGAGAAATCTCTATGCAGGTCAGGAAGCAACAGTTAGAACTGGACATGGAACAACAGACTGGTTCCAAACAGGAAAAGGAGTACGTCAAGGCTGTATATTGTCACTCTGCTTATTTAACTTATATGCAGAGTACATCATGAGAAATGCGGACTGGAAGAAACACAAGCTGGAATCACGATTGCCAGGAGAAATATCAATAACCTCAGATATGCAGATGACACCACCCTTATGGCAGAGAGTGAAGAGGAGCTATAAAGCCTCTTGTTGAAAGTGAAAGAGGAGAGTGAAAAAGGTGGCTTAAAGCTCAACATTCAGAAAAGGAAAATCATGGCATCTGGCCCCATCACTTCATGGGAAATAGATGGGGAAACAGTGGAAACAGTGTCAGACTTTGTTTTTTTGGGGGGCTCCAAAATCACTGCAGATGGTGACTGAAGCCATGAAATTAAAAGGTGCTTACTCCTTGGAAGAAAAGTTATGACCAACCTAGATAGTATATTCAAAAGCAGAGACATTACTTTGCCGACTAAGGTCCGTCTAGTCAAGGCTATGGTTGTTCCTGTGGTCATGTATGGATGTGAGAGTTGGACTGTGAAGAAGGCTGAGCACAGAAGAATTGATGCTTTTGAACTGTGGTGTTGGAGAAGACTCTTGAGAGTCCCTTGGACTGCAAGGAGATCCAACCAGTCCATTCTGAAGGAGATCAACCCTGGGATTTCTTCGGAAGGAATGATGCTAAAACTGAAGCTCCAGTATTTTGGGCACCTTATGTGAAGAGTTGACTCATTGGAAAAGACCCTGATGCTGGGAGGGATTGGGGGCAGGAGGAGAAGGGGACGACCGAGGATGAGATGGCTGGATGGCATCACAGACTCAATGGACGTGAGTCTGAGTGAACTCCGGGAGTTGGTGATGGACAGGGAGGCCTGGCGTACTGTGATTCATGGAGTCGCAAAGAGTCGGACACGACTGAGCGACTGAACTAAACTGAACTGAGAACTAAATTTATCAGCTTTAAGGCAAGTCTGAGACAGCTATGGTATCCTAGGGTTAGTATAGAGAAGATAACTTTAAAAAAGAAGCATATCTTGTCTCACTCACATATACCTTATATATGTTTACTTCAGTGACAGACATTAAACGTGATAATGCCTTTTCACTATACTTACTAAATGTGATTCCTACTAGTTTTGATTATCATTTGATTATATTTTGGTTATCTTATTGAACAAAATCAGTAACAGGATGATAGGGAAAAGGATCCTTAAGCAGGATAAAGAAATTAGAAGGCAGATGAATTAATTAAAACCAATATCAAAGAAAGGTAACATTAATCATTCTATATCATTACAGATTGCTTGGGTGAGTGGATACATTTATTTACAATTCTTAAAAGTTTTAACTACTGAAACAACAATAAAATAAATTCAGAAAATGTTCACCATAGATACTATTCCTTGCTGTGTTTAAACTCCTTAATCTGTATGAGGTTCTCTGCACTCAGTCTGTAAACAAACACCCTGGTTTTCAGAGTGTAGCTGTGAAAGCAAGGGGGGGTACAGGAATAGGTCCCAGAGGCATTTCCTCAGAGATGAGGATCTGCCCTGCAGTTGGAAATGCATATATATGTTTATAGAGACTCTATTACAAACTTCATACTGTAAGTCAACATCAGAAGTTTGATTTGGTGGAGAGAGAACATATGGGTTGCAATTAGGCAGCTAGATTTTGGACTTGTCTCTGCCACTAAGAGGCTGTGAAGTTTGGGACAGGTAAGTCCCCAGTGTACACATAAGTTTCCCCATTTGTAAAATTTTGGCATATAAGAAGGAAATTTCTCAATTTTTTTCTTGCTCTGATATAGTATGTTGCCATAATTACCACTTAGCATCACGTCTGTTAAATGATATTTCTTAGTGTACACAGTAGTGTGAGGCTCTCAAAAACTGTGTTTAGCTTCTCAGCTTCTTAGAAACTGCTTTATTTTTCTTTATCTCATATTCTATGCTTGAAAATCAGTGGCAAATGCCTTCAGGGAGTAATGTATTGAGCTCACTTCTATATTCTTCACTGATGTAATGAATGTGGGTGTATGTGTGTTACACAGTTTTCGTACTTGTTCCTGGTTGGAGGTTTGGCTTGATAAAAATGATTGCATCACAACTGCAAGTAGAGGACCATGATACTGTTTTGAATTTTATCTTTCTTACCCACTAAGTCTATAATTTCTTCAAAGTTACTAAACCTGAAGATACTTTTTCCTTATCTTTAAAATAGAGATAGCCTACTTTGTAGAACTGATGTAAATATCATGTAAGATAATTTTTTTGAAAATACTGAGAAAGCTAAAGGTTTCTATAAAACATAGTTGGAAATTATGTATAACATTGCTTGCAATAACAACAATAATAAATTACTATTAAAACAACAATAATGGCTACAAACTATTGCATATAAATTAAATTATGTCAAGTACTATGTTTTTATATGCATTATTTTTGACTACTCAAGAAATATGCATATTTATATTTTTATTATGAAACCATTTAATGTACCCTTTTTATTTTAAATGTATTTGACTGCACTTAGTTCATAATTCTTAGCTCATTATTTAAAAAATAAGACTGAGAGTAGAAAAAAATACAGATGCTCCACTTTAAAAATTCTTATTTTTACTTTGAACTATTGAGAGATATGGCCTTGTATAAGTACTTTATCTCTCTGAGCCTAATTTATCTAACCTGAAGAACAAAGATGATACTGTGTTCATTACAAGATTACTGAATAAAATAATATATGCAAATCTTCCTAACATCATTGGAGAAGGCAATGGGAACCCACTCCAGTACTCTTGCCTGGAAAATCCTGTGGATGGAGGAGCCGGGTAGGCTGCAGACCATGGGATCGCTGACTCTGACACAACTGAGTGACTTGACTTACACTTTTCACTTTCATGCATTGGAGAAGGAAATGGCAACCCACTCTGGTATTCTTGCCTGGAGAATCCCAGGGACAGAGGAGCTGGTAGACTGCCGTCTATGGGGTCACACAGACTCGAACATGACTGAAGCGACTCAGCCGCTGCCGCCTAACATCATGCTTGAGGTATAGATGTGATTCAGAATTGTAGCTTATGTCTAGTGTTTGATTTTATATAAACATTTGAATTCACAGAGAATAGCAAGTATTTTAAGGCTTCCCAGGTGGCACAGCTGTAAAGAACCTGTCTGCCAATGCAGGAGACACAGGAGATATGAGTTTGATCCCTAGTTTGGGAAGATCCTCTGGAATAGGAAATGACGACCCACTCCAGTATTCTTGCCTGGAAAATTTCATGGAGTGGGAAGACTAGTGGGCTATAGTCCATGGGGTCACAATGAGTTGAACAAACTGAGCACACAAGAAGCAAATATTTTATTTTTAGAATTCTGTAGAGCTTTTTGACATAAGTTGATAAGAATACTTTTAAATTTGTGTGACATGATTTTTGAATGTGAATTTATTCTCTTATAGTACATCAATAAAATATCATATTTTGTTCTCTGAATCTATTTCCTCTGCTGCAAATATTTTATCCTTTTGATCTTTTGGCATAAAAATTATGAGTCCTTTGGGACAATTTTACAATAACCTGCTCAAGAAAGTTCTCCATAACCCACAAGTATGAGTTTAAAAACTTACCAAGAAAACTATAATTTGATAACAAATATGCACCCTGATGTTAATTGCAGCACTATTTATAATATCAGTGACATGGACCTAAATGTCCATCAACAGAGGAATGGATAAAGAAGTATGGTGGAATATTGTTGCTGTTGTTCAGTAGTGCAGTCATGTCGAACTCTCTGAGACTCCACAGAGTGCAGCACACCAGACTTCCCTGTTCTTCACCATCTCCTGGAGCTTGCTCTAACTCATATCCATTAGTCGGTGATGCCATCCAGTCATCTCATCCTCTGTCATCCCCTTATCCTCCTGCCTCCAGTCTTTCCCAGAATCAAGGTCTTTTCTAATGAGTTGACTCTTTGCATAAGGTGGCCAAAAATTGGAACTTCAGCTTCAGCATCAGCCCTTCCAATGAATATTCAGGACTGATTTCCTTTCAGGTTGACTGGTTTGACCCCCTTGCTGCCCATGGCACTCTCAAGAGTCTTCTCCAACACCACAGTTGGAAAGCATCTTTCTTCAGTACTCAGCCTTCTTCAAGGACCAACTCTCACATCCATAGATGACTGCTAGAAAAACCATAGCTTTGACTGTGGATTTTTATTAGCAAAATAATGTCTCTGGTTTTTAATATGCTGTCTAGGTTGGTCATAGCTTTTCTTCTAAGGAGCAAAGATCTTTTAATTTCGTGGCTATAGTCACCATCTGGAATGCTTTTGGAGCTCCCCAAAATAAAGTCTCTCACTATTTCCATTGTTTCCCCATCTATTTGCCATGAAGTGATGGGGCCAGGTGCCATGATCTTCATTTTCTGAATGTTGAGTTTTAAGCCAGCTTTCCCCCTCTCTTCTAACTTCATCAAGAGGCACTTTAGTTCCTCTTCACTCTCTGCCATAATGGTGCTGTCATCTGCATATCTGAGGTTGTTTGTATTTCTCCTGACAATCTTAATTCCAGCTTGTGCTTCATTCAGCCTGGCATTTCACATGAAGTACTCTGGATATAAGTTAAATAAGCAATGTGACAATATACAGTCTTGACATACTCCTTTCCCAATTTGGAACCAGCTGATTTTTCCGTGTCTAATTCTAACTGTTGCTTTTTGACCTGCATACAGATTTCTCAGGGGCAGGTAAGATGGTCTGGTATTCACATCTCTTTCCAGTTGTAAAAAAATGAAATAATGCCATTTGCAGCAATATGGATGGATGTAGAGATTATCACACCAAGGGAAGTAAATCAGACAAAGACAAATATCATGTGATATCACATAGATGTGGAATCTAAACAATGATACAAATGAGCTTATTTTCAAAATAGAAATAGACTCACAGACTTAGAAAACAAACAAATGGCTACCAAAGAGGAAGACAGGGGTGAGAGACAAATTGTGTGTTAATGTGACTGATGCATACACACTACTATATATAAAATAGAAATCAATAAGAATATACTATAGCACAGGGAACTCTATTCAATATTCTGTAATAACATATGGGAAAAGAATCTTGAAAAGAATGACTATAAGTATATATATAATGGAATCACTTTGCTGTATACCTGAAACTAACAACATTGTAAATCAACTGTAATAGTAAATAAAAATTATGTTTAAAAATTACTTTAAACTAATTGAAAATTTTAATTAAAAAATAGTTGCCATTCTTCTGACTGTCTAATTCATTGCACAAACTATCAAGCCTTGCAGTTGAATTTTTAAAATGTTTCTATCCTTTTCCACTTCCCATTAGAAATTATTCAAAGTGGAAGACTGCATGTTTTTCAATTATGGATACCTATGGCTTAGTTCAATGCTTGACACAAGATAACTGCTTTGAAAATGCTTGTTTTAGAAATAAACTTTTAAAGAAATAATGAATTAATTAATGAATGCTACAGTATTATCCGTTGTTACATAGCTTTAAAAGAAGCCAGTCTATGTAAATGAAGCCAATCACACTAAACCAGTGGTTTGTAATACTAACTTCACTTTAAAATCTTTTGGTGAGACTTCAAAATATAAAATGTCTAGAGTCCTTCCCCAGAGATTCTAATTTACTTGGCTTGATAGGAGAGATGTCTAGAATTTGTATTTTTGAAAAGCTTCTGAAGAGACTTAAAAGTGTTTCCATGTTTCAAAAGTATTGACCTAAACTGTTCCCCACGTAAGCAATACTAGACAGTAATGGATGATTAACACAAGTATTGATTAAAAAAAAAAAATCTCTACAGGAAATCACAAAAAGAAAAGTAAAAGTAAGTATAGAATTGGTTGAAAATATAAATTTTGGGTTCTACAGAAAATGATGCTTATTTTATTTTCTGAAGGAAACTTTCAGACACTGGTAATTAAAAAAAGCTTTATCTCAATTGAAAATGCATTTTAACCTAAATGATTACAGGTATGAAAACATAAAATATATATAGTTATTGCAGAAGTTTGAACTATATTAAACCAAAACTGTCTTGGAAGATTCAGATTATTCTCCATGAATATTGAAGTGAGTGTGGGGCTTAAATGAGGCAATTGAAATTTGAGCCATGGGTTTACTACTTTTCGTTGCATCATAGGGCAAAGTCTTTTCTCATGGCTAAACCTAAATTTTTTCTTATGTGAAAGTGGGGATATTGTAAAAGACATACTTGCCCCCTTCTTTGAAAAATCTAGTTGTATAAACCCAGGTGACCAGTTATTCTAGATTAGGTTTTCTTAGAGGCCAATTCTGAGATGAAGTTTGCAGAATATTTATTAGGAAAAACCATCAGTGAGGGAAAAAAGTGCAAGATTTGGAAGAGGCCAAAGTCAAGGTGCTATGCCTGATAACAGTCCTGGACAACTCCAAGTGAACACTCTGGTTATAATGATCATCTCTATAGCCCCATGTTGAGTTGAAATAGCCTGTCTGTCTTTACACTCATGAGGTAGAGCACACACACACACACACACACACACACGCAGTTTATTTCATGTACCTATCACATGAAATATATATATACCCAGTATATAATATTTTAAAAGTCAATATATATTTAACAAATGAATATTTAACAAATGAATTTAACAAATGAATAGTACTTCAATTCTTAAATTTTTATCTCAAATACTGTTGTTTTAGGTATAGTCTTTTTAGTGCATCTTTTCTCCACCCTGGAGGTGATATCTGCCTCATATTTTTATTACTGCACTTAAATAACAAATAACATTTACATTAAGTGTGTTATATGCCCTAAATTATTCTTAGAATATGCTCATTTATTCTTCATAATAATCATGTAAATATATAAAATAAAATATTATTATTTTCCCCATCCCATAGGTTGGAAAATTGATCAACTTGCTGAGATTACACAGCTAGATGGTGTTAAATTTGAATCCAGACAGTGTGACTGCAATAGTTGTGCCTTTAACCACTATTTTATCCCGTGACTTCACAACAGATGCAATCACTGGAGACAATCTAATCTCAAAGGCAAGGTAGGAAGTTTCTGGAGGAAAGAATGAATATTGTGTGTTTTTTTTTTAATTTTCCCCATCCCATAGGTTGGAAAATTGATCAACTTGCTGAGATTACACAGCTAGATGGTGTTAAATTTGAATCCAGACAGTGTGACTGCAATAGTTGTGCCTTTAACCACTATTTTATCCCGTGACTTCACAACAGATGCAATCACTGGAGACAATCTAATCTCAAAGGCAAGGTAGGAAGTTTCTGGAGGAAAGAATGAATATTGTGTGTTTTTTTTTTTCCCCTTTATACTTTTTCCCTTTGTCTTCAATACACATTATATAATTCTGTAAATTCTGTGGAGAAGGGAGAAAGAGAAAAAGAAAGAGGGAAAGGAAGAAATGATAAAATACAATATATAGAGAGAAACAGATTTCTGGAAAGGAGATGTTTTCTCAAGATCTACAAGGTTTAGCATGTAATCAAGATGAAGGCAATTTTATTGAGACTGAAGGATCAATAGGTCCATTTAAATAGGTCGACACTAGAATATGCAATTTAAATAACTAATGAATTTTCTTAGTGATTTCTTAGTGTCATATGTCTGTTGCCTCTGCAGTGTCCATTAACTTCCTCTGCCCATGTGTTTTCAGTACAGACTACAGCTTTGCTGAGATCATGTTTCTCACTTAGTTTTTCTGTGGGCATGCCATCCTGTCTGAATGGCCTCCTGATGGCCACAAGCCCCTTGGGAATGAGCCATATCACTGAATTCACCAGGATGTTTTAACTGATAAGCTAAATTCTGATTATAGCAATTAATATAATTACTCATTTAGAGAAATCATTTATTTAAAATTCCTTTGAGTCCTTTAGTTTTAAAGATATGAAAGCTATGCTTATTTTATTACCTACCAGATTATGTGTTCCTAGTCAAATAGCTCCTGGCATTTTGCTGGGAGAGAGGATGAGGCTTTTAAAAATGCACTGGGAATAGCTCACTTTAACCACAATGATTCCTTCTCCTAAGCAAAGAGTTTGGAAAGATGTGTGGGTATTGAGCAATAGAAACAATGATGTTTATACTCCTTTAGGTATCAGTAATTTACCCTTATAATAATTGTAAGAAAATAGGGTCAACTGAAGCTAAATTGTAAGACTGACCATGAGAAGTGAACGGCAAAGTGGAAAAGTGACAGTCAGAAGAGACAGTCCTCATATTTACTCAGTCAGCAATGCTGTATGCCTTTTACGTTCCAAACACTTTCCTAGGAGATTGGAGTAATAGTGAAAAAAGTATCATTAAGTCACTAACCTTGATGACTATGATTATCCTTGACAGGATTGGATAATTTGTGGGGAAGGGATCTGTTTTTCAGATCCCTATTTATGACACTTGGTTAAGGAATGTTCAAGGGATTTCTTACGAAGCAGTGTAGAAATGAATTAAATCACCAGATTTCAAATGTATTCGTGCATCAGATATCCCTGAGAGTCTTAACATGAAACATGTCTGACTCAGTAGGTCTGAGATGGGGCTGGAGAAAGCTGCACATCTAACAAATTCACAAGTGATGCTGATGCTACCGGTCTGAAGCCCACTGTTTGAGAATCGCTGAGTTGTATGGTAGAATTTGAGGCCAGAATCGGTTAGAAGGACATTGCATGAAGACAAAAAGTATGACATTATTTCAGAAGAGTCAAGACTTTTAATTAAGACAGAACTAGATTTGAAGTTTCCACTGTTTCCCCATCTATTTCCTGTGAAGTGAGGGGACCAGATGCCATGATCTTAATATTCTGAATGTTGAGTTTTAAGCCAACTTTTTCACTCTTCTCTTTCCCATTCATCAAGAGGCTTTTTAGTTCTTCTTCACTTTCTGACATAGGGTAGTGTCATCTGCATATCTGAGGTTATTGATATTTCTCCCTGCAATCTTGATTCCAGCTTGTGCTTCCTCCAGCCCAGCGTTTCTCATGATGTACTCTGCATATAAGTTAAATAAGCAGGGTGACAGTATACAGCCTTGACATACTCCAAAGTCACTGCAGATGGTGACTGCAGCCATGAAATTAAAAGATGTTTGTTCCTTTGAAGAAAAGTTATGACCAACCTAAACAGCATATTAAAAAGCAGAGATGTTACCTTACCAACAAAGGTTGGTCTAGTCAAAGTTATGATTTTTCCAGTAGTAATGTATGGATGTGAGAGTTGGACTATAAAAAAAGCTGAGCACAAAAGAATTGATGCTTTTGAACTGTAATTTGGAGAAGACTCTTGAGAGTTTCTTGGACTGCAAGGAGACCCAACCAGTCAATCCTAAAGGAAATCAGTCCTGAATATTCATTGGAAGGACTGATGCTGAGGCTGAAACTCCAACACTTTCACCTGATGCGAAGAACTGACTCATTTGAAAAGACACTGATGCTGGGAAAGATTGAAGGCAGGGGAGAAGGGGATGAGAGAGGATGAGAGGGTTGGATGGCATCACCGATTCGATGGACATGAGTTTGAGTAAGCTCTGGGAGGTGGCAATGGACAGGAAGGCCTGGTGTACTGCAGTCCACGGCATCGCAGAGTGAGACACGACTGAACGACTGAACATAACTGAACTGAAATTTAAAGTTAGTTCCATTTTTAAAAAAAAAAAACTAAGATTTGCTTTTATACAAGCCCCTCAAATGAAGCTTCTTAGAAACAAACAAAATACTGTTGAGGTGATAGATGGCATAATGTTAAATAGGAAAATAGTTATCAATCTTAATGTCTGGGTGGAGCCTGATAACCTAGGTAAGAATTCTGGAAACCAGATTTGAAGTACAGCATTTCAAATTAATTCTAAAATAAGTATTTCTCTTCTACTTTTTAAGTTATTCTCAGACTGTTCTATTTGTTTTTCCCATATGTTCTGCCACCACTTTATCAGAATCACCCTGCTCACAGGGTTGATGCCATTGCAGCCTATTTGGTGTATTGTATAGTTTCTTTCTGGAGGAGGAAATGGCAACACACTCCAGTATTCTTGCCTGGAAAATCCCATGGACTGAGGAGCCTGGTGGGACGCAGTTCATGGGGTCGCAAAGAGTCAGACGTGACTGAGCAGGCCTACATCCTTTCTTGCATCACCCCAGTCTATTTTTTATGATGGGGCCAGAGTGACCTGTCACAAAATGCAAGTATGAGCACATCAACCCCTTTGGAAATATTTAATTGGCTTCCTGTATCACTTGGATTGTGGCTTTCTGTTCTCGGTGTGGGCTGTGAATTCACGTATTGTTTGAATCCTGCCTATCTCTCCAGCTCATCCTGTCCACACACCCAGTTTGACTGGCTGTGCCAACTGCTCTGGTCCCTCTTTGGGTCTCTAAATGCAATGTATTCTTTCTACCATGATACTTGAAGTTGCTTACTCCTTTGGGAAATTTCTTTTCTCTCTCTGCACTCTCCGCTCATCTTTGCTTAGTTAATTCTACCTTTTCTTTATATTGATATCTCAGTTTTGCAAGAGAATCTCCTCTGCCCTGCCCAGGTCCAGCGTTCCTTCTCCTTTAATTTCTACTTCTTAGGTCCATGTACCTTCCTTTCATTGCTTTTGTATAAGTTATAATTGCATTTATTTATGTGACTGGTAGTCTCCTCTTGTCTCTCTAACTTTATTCTAAGCTCCTTGTAGGAAAAATGGTCAACATTGCTCATTTTCCAGCAATTAGCCAAGTACCTGGCACAGTAATTGCGCAACAATTAGCAAAAAATACTGAATGAGTGAATGGATGAATGAACACCTCAAAATGGCCAGACTCCAGAGGTCCTCATAGCTATAAAAGTGGAAGGGAGAACCACCCATCAATAGGTTTCTTTTAAACATCTGGTGAGCGAGTTCTGGCTTAGAAACACAACACAATTTATATTCTAAATTGATTTCCCAACAGAGACAAAAAGATGTTTTTGAGGTAATTCTTCATTGAGTGGGGCTATTTTGTGTATTGTTGGAGTTTTAACATTCTTGGCCTTGCCCCAAATTTACAGTAATACTCTTCCCCTAATTATTTCTAAATGTCTCCAAATACTTAGATATGCCTGTTAAGAGTAATGCTGTTGTATTTCAAGAACTAAATCATATTAGTGGTGACATTCGCCTTGCAGATGAGCAGAAAAAGAATGAACAGAGAAGAAAGCAATTGGTCATTTTCTTCCTCCCAAAATTATAATTTCTAGGGTTGATATAAAGCAAAGTGAATTCTCAATAAATAGTGGTTTTAAGCAATAGGGAGTGATATAGAGTACCTGGACATGATGTGAAATTGGAGATAATAAGAAAGATTCAAGAAACATTTAGGAGGTAAACTGAATTTGTCCTGGTAGCATTGTTTGGGATCAGAAGGAGAAAAACCATTTTGCAACTTATGCTTGAACAATGGGTACCATTAACTGAGGTATAGAATATATGAAGAAGGATAAGCTGAAAAGGGAAGGTAGTGAATTTGATATTAGAATTCTAGATTTGAGATATCTGTGAAATAAATTGCAAGAGATATTCAGTAGCAGTTGGGCATCAGGAAATGTGTAGTTCTGGGATTCATGTTGTGGGAAGTGAAAATTGAAACCGAAACAGTGATGGAGACTGTCTAGAAGAGAGTACAGACTGGAAGCCTGGGGGAAACCAATCCATAAAGGATGAAGAGAAGGGAAGTAGACCTTCAGGGACAACTGAGAAAGGGCAAGAGGACCATAAGCCACATGTACGTTTCTTAGAACCCAAAGGAAATGTGTTTTAGTGGTAAGGAAGCAGCATCAGCAGTAGAGTTTGTAGAGAGGTTTGTCATGCATTCTTAGAGTGTATATAGTTCAAAACAATAATTTACTAATTATTTAGTAAACTGTATTTAGAAGTCTGTGCCTATGGAATAGACTATTATTCTGTCCTGCCTCGTTCCCCTGTGATTTCAATAAAAACAAAACGTTTTGAGGAACTCCTTTACTACATGTCGTTCTGATGGATCTACTGATATTGCAGTCTCATTCCTCCTCCACTGTTGGGCAGAGGACCTATGTTTGAACTTTCTCCTATATAACACTCTTATTTCTTTAGCTACAGAGTTTATATCAGGAATGAACATATCCACCAAGCTGAGTTTATCAGAATTATTTTCTGAAGTTTGTTTAGGGACCCTGGGATAGAGGACTGATAGTTCCTACAGATACTTTCAATATGAAATGAGGCAAGCTTGGGTTTTATGATTGCCCAGCCAACCCTAGCCACCCTAAGCTCCCCTCAACTTTCACCACCACAAGAAGAAATTGTGCTTATAGTACGAGAACATGTGACCAGCAAGCATGGAAGAGGCAGAGATATCTTCCAGACCAACTCCATAAAGGCTGAGAACAGCTGTGCCCTTAGCTTTTTAGTTACATGAATCAATCATTTTCTCTTTTCACTTATGCTAGTTTTAGTAGAGTCTTTGTCACTTTTGAAGATTCACAGTATCCTATGCTTTCTCAGGAAAACCTTTGACCTCAAGTCAGATCTGGGTGCTCTGACTGTTTTTCCTTATCTTTTATGGACATGTTCCAAGCACTACCTCCTTTTCCACTTTGTTTATAAAGTGATTCGCTCACACTGAAGTTCTTTTCTGGAGCTTCCTACCTAAAGACTTGCCACTCCTCCAAGTGTTTTACACCTCCAAAGTCACCCTTCTTGAGGAAGCACTCTATCCCACCTCCCTCCATCTATTCATCCTCCACCCATTCACCCTCCATCCCCCGTGCCTTCTTTCTACACCTGGACACCATAGTGGTGATTGCTTCTTATCAGCCTAGGAGAGACTTCTCATGTCCTCCCAGGTACCCTTCTCTGAGAGCCATCCCCATTTCTAGTTTAGCCCAATAGCTTTTAATATAATTAGGGCCAGTACTTTTCTCTCCATTTTAAGTATGACGTAAATTAAGCTGTGAAAATGATTTGATTTACTAAAATAATGCTATGTAAAGTAGAACATGTATTTTCTTACACACTAGTGCTCTTTTTCTCTCAATCCCCCTCTCATTTTTAACTTACTTTACTTTCTCTTCCTGTTTCTTTAATTATGCTTACTCAGAACTTACAATTAGTTTATTAAATTAGAAAGCCCTGTGGCTAATGCAGAGACTATATTCTTAATTCCTGTCCTTAAGAATCTTCTGGTGTCCAGACTCACAGATATGGAGAACAGATTTATGGTTGCTGAAGAAGTTGTTCAGAGGAGCCTGGAAGGCTGCAGTCCATGGGGTCACTACGAGTCAGACATGACTGAACGACTTCACTTTCATTTTTCACTTTCATGCATTGGAGAAGGAAATGGCAACCCACTCCAGTGTTCTTGCCTGGAGAATCCCAGGGACAGAGGAGCCTGGTGGGCTGCCGTCTATGAGGTCGCACAGAGTCAGACATGACTGGAGCGACTTAGCAGCAGCAGCAAGAAGTTGGTGGAGGATTGGATTGGGAATTTGAGACTATCAGATGCAAACCGTTATAGAAGAAATGAATAAACATCAAGCTCTACTATATAGCACTACTACTACTACTAAGTCGCTTTACTCATGTCCGACTCTGTGTGACCCCATAGACGGCAGCCCACCAGGCTCCCCCATCCCTGGGATTCTCCAGGCAAGAACACTGGAGTGGGTTGCCATTTCCTTCTCCAGTTTTCCATTAAAATTGGAGAAAGTTACAGTTCAGTACACACAGGCAAAGTCATATCCGACTCTTCGTGACCCCATGGACTGTAGCCCACCAGGCTCCTCTGTCCATGGAATTCTCTAGGCTAGAATACTGGAGTAGGTTGCCATTCCCTTCTCCAGGGACTATATAGCACAGACAACTGTATTCAGTATTCTGTAAAAAACACTAATGGAAAAGAATATGAAAAAGAATCTAAAAGAATAAGAGTATCTTCTGGTGTCATTGATAGATGAAAGATAATGCGACATGTAGTAACAATGAACAATATTATTCTATTTTGTAACACTTATAATACATTACTTTTTATGTTAAACTGGCTAATAAATGAGAATTCTTTCAGTCATGGAAGGCTTCCTGGAAGAGGCTCTGAGTAAGGCCTTTAAGCAATGTCCAAGAAGAAAAGGAGACATTGTAGCAGTAATGGAAACAATATTGTATAGATAGGCCCAACTGGACCAAGTTGGAAAGCTCATCATCAAGTTGAGATAATTCTCTTCTATGCTTAAGTTGTTGAGAGTTTTTAACACGCATGGCAGTTGGAGTCTGTGAAATAGTTTTATGTGTCCCTTGTAAGATGATATGACTTTTCTTCCTTAACTTGTTGATATAGGAAGATTACATTGATTGACTATCAAATGTTAAAGCCTTGTATACGTGGAAAAAAAGCCTACTTAATTCTATGATGTAATTATTTTTTATAAATTTATAGGTTCAATTATTAATATTTTGTAAAGATTTTGGAGGTTTAAGTTCATTAGAGATGTTGGGCTATAATTTCCCTTTGTGTATCACTTTTTTAGGTTTTTGGTATCAGGGTAATCCTGGCTTCATGACATGGATGGAAAGATTTTGTTCAACTATTTTTCTAGAAGAGGTTATGTGCAAATTTTTTCAAATGTTTGATAGAATTTTCAAGTGAAACCCTTTATGGTTCAACATTTCTTTTTCTGGAGCTTTTAACTTATTGATTCTTTTTCTTAATGGCTATAGGACCATTCAGATTGTCATCTTGCTTAAGTCTTTCAAGGGATTCATTCATTTATCCTAAATTTTCAAATTTATGAGCATGAAGTTGCATGCAATGTTTCTTAGTATCCTTATTGCTGTGGAATCTCTAGTGCTATTCCCTGTTTCATTCCAAATATTGGTCATTCAATTCTCCTTTTGTTTTTGTCAGTCTTGCTAGTAGCTGATCAATATTATTAATTTTTTAGAATAAGTCAATGCTTTGGAAAAAATGATTATTTACTTATGTTTGTCTATGCTGGCTCTTCCTTGCTGCACATGGGCTTTCTCTAGTTGCAGTGAGTGGGGGCTACACCTTGTTGTGGTATACAGGCTTTACATTGCAGTGGCTTCTCTTGCCAGGCTTTCAGCACATGCCCCGGCTTGTTGTGGCTCACAGGCTCTAGAGTCAGCTTGGTAGTTCTGGTGCTTGGGCTTAGTTGCTCTAGCACAGCTGCTCTGAGGCATGTGGAATCTTCAATTTTCAGGGATTGAATTCATGGGGTGGGTGGAATCTTTACCATTGGACCACCAGGGAAGTTCCAAATCACTTCTGATTTCATGGACTTTCTCCATTGTTTTTTAAGTATCAATTTTATTAATTTCTATTTTTCAAAGAAAAAGTTGTCTTACTTCAAATAAGAATATATCTTTTAAGAAATGCCTTCACTGTCTATTTAATCTGGGTTTTACTCTTCTTTCCTTAGGTTTCTTTTGGGTAAGGACTTTTATCGGCCACATTGATTGGTTTTTCCATATTGAACCAACCTTGCATTCCTATGAACACCCTCACTTATCATCCATACTTTTTTTTTTTTTAATTGCTGGAGTCCATTTGCTAGCCATTTGCTAAGGATTTTATATTCATAAGAGTACTGATCTCTACTTTTCATTTTCTGTACTTTCTTTGTCTCATAATAGTATCAGTATGATGTTGGCATCATAAAATAAATTGGAATGTCTTCTCACTTATTCTACTTTTTTTCTGGAATATTCTTTTATAATTTTATAAAACTTTCTTATTAAGTAATAGGTAGATTTCATCAAGGAACTATGTAACCTGGATTTTTTTCTTCTGGAAAGGATGTTGAATAAGAATGTAATTCTTGATTGAATTTTGATGGCTTGTGGCTTTCAAGAATCCGTCCATTTCTTTTCAGTTCAATTCAGTTCAGTCTCTCAGTCGTATCTGACCCTTTGTGACCCCATGGACAGCAACATGCCAGGCTTCCCTGTGCATCACCAATCCTGGAGCATACTCAAACTCATGTCCATTACATTGGTGATGCCATCGAACCATCTTATACTCTGTCATTGCCTTCTCCTCCCACCTTCAAGCATTAAGGTCTTTTCCAATGAGTCGGTTCTTTGCATCAGGTGGCCAAAGTATTGGAGTTTCAGCTTCAGCATCATTCCTTCCAATGAATGTTCAGGACTGATTCCCTTTAGGATGGACTGGTTTGATCTCCTTGCAGTCCAAGGGACTCTCAAGAGTCTTCTCCAACACCACTGTTCCAAAGCATCAACTCTTCAGTGCTAGGCTTTCTTTTATAGTCCAACTCTCACATCCATACATGACTACAGAAAAAACCATAGCTTTGATTAGATGGATCTTTGTTGGTAAAGTAATGTCTCTGCTTTTTAATATACTGTCTAGGTTGGTCATAACTTTCCTTTCATGGAGCAAGGGTCTTTTAATTTCATTTCTGCAGTCACAATCTGCAGTGATTTTCAGTTCAGTCACTCAGTTGTGTCCAACTCTTTGAGACCCCATGAAACACAGCACACCAGGCCTCCCTGTCCATCACCAACTCCTGGAATTTACTCAAACTCATGTCCATTGAGTTGGTGATGCCATCCAGCCATCTCATCCTCTGTCTCCCCTTCTCCTCCTGCCCCCAGTCTCTCCCAGCATCAGGGTCTTTTCGAATGGTTCAGCTGTTCGCATCAGGCAGCCAAAGTACTGGAGTTTCAGCTTTAGCATCAGTCCTCCCAGTGGACACGCAGGACTGATCTCCTTTAGTATGGACTGTTTGGACCTCTTTGCAGTTCAAGGGACTCTCAAGAGTCTTCTCCAACACCACAGTTCAAAAGCATCAATTCTTTGGCACTCAGCCTTCTTCACAGTCCAACTCTCGCATCCATACATGATCATAGGAAAAACCATAGCCTTGACTAGAAGGACCTTAGTCAGCAAAGTAATGTCTCTGCTTTTGAATATGCTATCTAGGTTGGTCATAACTTTCCTTCCAAGGAGTAAGCATCTTTTAATTTCTTGGCTGAAATCACCATCTACAGTGATTTTGGAGCCCCCCAAAATAAAGTCTGACACTGTTTCCACTGTTTCCCCATCTGTTTGCCATGAAGTGATGGGACCAGATGCTGTTATCTTAGTTTTCTGAATGTTGAGCTTTAAGCCAACTTCTTCACTCTCCTCTTTCACTTTCATCAAGAGGCTTTTTAGTTCCTCTTCATTTTCTGCCATAAGGGTGGTGTCATCTGCATATCTGAGGTTATTGATATTTCTCCCAGTGCAGTGATGTTGGAGTCCTCTAAAATAAAGTGTCTCTTTGTTTCCATTATTTCCCATCTATTTGTCTTGAGGTGATGGGAACAGAGGCCATGATCTTAGTTTTCTGAATGTTGAGCTTTCAGCCAGTGTTTTCACTCTCCTCTTTCACTTTCATCAAGATGCTCTTTAGTTTTTCTTTGCTTTCTGCCATAAGAATGGTGTCATCTGTGTATTTAAGTTTATTGATATTTCTCTCAGCAATCTTGCTTCCAGCTTGTGCTTCATCCAGCCTGGCATTTCACGTAATGTACTCTGCATATAAGCTAAATAAGCAGGGTGACAATAGACAATATACAGCCTTAACGTACGCCTTTCCTGATTTGGAATTATCTGTTGTCACATGTTGGGTTCTAACTGTTGCTTCTTGACCTGAATACAGATTTCTCAGGAGGCAGGTCAGCTGGTCTGGTATTTCCATCTCTTTCAAAATTTCCACATCTGTGGTGATCCACACAGTCAAAGACTTTGGCATAATCAATAAAGCAACAGGAGATATTTTTCTGAGACTCCCTTGCTTTTTCAATGATCCAACAGATGCTGGCAATTTGATCTCTGGTTCCTCTGGCTTTTCTAAGTCCAGCTTGAACATCTGGAAATTCACAGTTCATGTACTGTTGAAGCCTGTCTTGGAGAATTTTGAACATTACTTTGCTAGTGTGTGAAATGTGTGCAATTTATGCTGTAGTTTCAACATTCTTTGACATTGCCTTTCTTTTGGATTGGGATGAAAACTGACCTTTTCCAGCCCCATGGCCACTACTAATTTTTCCAGATTTGCTGGCATACTGAGTGCAGCACTTTCATAGCATCATCTTTTAGGATTTGACATAGCTCAACTGGAATTCCATCACCTCTACTAGCTTTGTTCGTAGTGATGCTTCCAAAGGCCCATTTGAGTTTGTGTTCCAGGATGTCTGGCTCTAAGTGAGTGATCACACTATGGTAGTTATCTGGGTCATAAAGACCTTTTTTGTATAGTTCTTCTGTGTATTGTTACCACCTCTTCTTAATATCATCTGCTTCTGTTAGGTTCATACCATTTCTGTTCTTTATTGTGCCCATCTTTGCATGAAATATTCCCTTGGTATCTCTGATTTTCTTGAAGAGATCTCTAGTCTTTCCTATTCTATTGTTTTCTTTATTTCTTTGCTTTGATCACTGAGGAAGTCTTTCTTATCTCTCCTTGCTATTCTTTGGAACTCTGCATTCAAATGAATATATTTTTCCTTTTTTCCTTTGCCTTTAACTTCTCTTCTTTTCTCAGCTACTTGTAAGGCCTCCTCAGACAACCATTTCACCTTTTTGAATTTCTTTTTTTTTTTGCAATGGTCTTGATCACTACCTCTTAAACATGTCACAAACCTCTGTCCATAGTTTTTTAAGGTACTCTGCCTATCAGATCTAGTCCCTTAAATATATTTCTCACTTCCACAATACAGTTTTTAAGGGATTTGGTTTAGGTCATACCTGGATGATCTAGTGGTTTTCCCTACTTTCTTCAGTTTAAGTATGAATTTGGCAATAAAGAGTTCATGATCTGAGTCACAGTCCATTCCAGGTCTTGTTTTGCTGACTGTATAGAGCTTCTCTATCTTTGGCTGCAAAGAATATAATCAATCTGATTTCAGTATTGACCATCTGGTGATGTCCATGTGTAGAGTCTTCTCTTGTGTTGTTGGAAGAGGGTGTTTGCTATGACCAGTGCATTCTCTTGGCAAAACTCTGTTAGCCTTTAACCTGCTTTGGCAAAACTCTGTTTGCCTTTAACTTGCTTTGTTTTGTACTCCAAGGCCAAATTTTCTTGTTGCCCAGGTATCAGGAGCAACTCCTTTTACTCCAGGCCTGGAAAATCCCGTGGACGGAGGAGCCTGGTGGGCTGCAGTTCATGGGGTCACTAAGAGTCAGGCACAACTGAGTAACTTCACTTTCACTTTTCACTTTCATGCATTGGAGAAGGAAATGGCAACCCACTCCAGTGTTCATGTCTGGAGAATCCCAGGGATGGGGGAGCCTGGTAGGTTGCCGTCTCTGGGGTCACACAGAGTCGGACATGACTGAAGCGACTTAACAGCAGCAGCAGCAGCCCCTGTAATGAAAAGGACATCTTTTTGGGGTGTTAGTTCCAGTAGGTCTTCTGGGTCTTCATAGAACTGTTCAGCTTCTTCAGTATTACTCATTGGGGCTTAGACTTAGATTACTGTGGCATTGAATGGTAGGTTATCAAATTTATTGGCACAGTAGTGTTCTTAACATTTCTTTGTTATCATTGTATATCTTGTAGAATGTGTATGATACTGCCAAATCTATTTTGCTTGTTCTTTACCCACTTGTGTATCAGTTTTATTGAATTTAAAGAACCCTTTTTTGGTCTCATTACTTTTTTTACTGGATGTTCTTTTTCTTATTTTATTGGTTTCTTCCTTAAACCTTATTATGTCCTTTCCTTTGCTTGCTTTATGTTTACTTTATTCTTTTCTTCGAGTCTGAAGACTGATTCAAGACATCTTTTCTTTTCCAATATAAGCATTTGTGCTATAAATTTCCATTTAAGCATGCTTTAGTTTTACTCTGGAATTTTTAATATGCAGTATTTTCATTTAACATAAAATTTTATTATATAGTGTCCAATGTGATTTCTCCTTCAATCATTTGGTTAGAAACTTTTTGAAAATTATCTTGTTATTGATTTCCAGTCTAATTCCATTTTGGTCCAATAACATAGTTTGTATGGTATAAATTTTTTTAAATTCAAGTTTGTTTTATAACTAAAAATATGTTCTATCATATTGAATGTTCCATGCATACTTGAAAGAATTTTTTCAGACTGCTAGATGAAGTGTTAGGTCATGTCAGTTAGGATGTGTTGATTGGCAGTGATGTTCAGGTAGTAAATATCCTTAATAACTTTTAGTGTATTTGTCTTATCAATTGCTTTGAAAGGATTATTGATGTCCCTAACTCTAATTGTGAATCCTTTTTTGTTTTGTTTTGTTTTGTTTTGTTTAGTTGGATCAGCTTCTGCTTCAAGTACTTTGGATACTCTGTTTAAGGGGCAAGTAAATTTTCAATTGATATATCTTCTTAGAGATTTTACCTCATCATTGTGTAACATGCTTGATTATCCTTTATATTGTATATCTCTCATCTTGAAATTTACTTTGTTTAACAGTGTTATAGTCTCTTCAGATCTTATTTTTGTATAACTTTCCATCTTTTTATTTTAATCAATATCTTAAACATTAGATTTGATATGTTGGATTACATTAATTGATTATAGAATGTTAAACCTGCTTTGTATATCTGGAATAAATGTCTCTTGATCATGGAGCATAATTCTTTTTATACACTGATAGATTTATTTGCTAATATTTTGCTGAGGATATTTCTGTCTATATCATAAGAGATAATGTTTTGCGGTTTCATTTTTGTACTATCTTTTTTTTTTTTTTAGGTTTTTGTATCAAGGGCAATAGGGCTTCCCTTGTAGCTCAGCTGGTAAAGAATCCACCTGCAATGCAGGAGTTTTCCGATAATGCAAGAGACCTGGGTTTGATTACTGGGTCTGGAAGATCCCCTGGAGAAGCAAATGGCAACCCATTCCAGTATTCTTGCTTGATAATTCCCATAAACAGAAAGGAGCCTGGGGTTCTACAATCCTTGGGGTAGCAAGAGTCAGACATGACTTAGCAACTAAGCCACCACCATCAAGGACAATACTAGTATCATAAATAAAGTGAGACATGTCTGTCCCCTTGTAGTTTTGGAAGAGATTATATAAAATTAATGTTAATTCCTCTTGCTGGTTCTACCCACCTGGTCTGGAGTCGTTTAGAAGGGAAAGGGCTCCAGGCATGCAGACAGACAGAGCCTTTCTGAACAAGCTGCTATCATGACTGGGTCCCTGTCACTGATTCTACCTGCCCACCTTTGTATCTCTAAGAGACAGGCCTCTCAAGCTGTATAGGAGGGAGAGGGACTTCCTATGACCAGTGACTACTGATGTGGCTCCTTACTGATCCCCTTGATTGTCATGTAGGACTCTTCTGAGTTTGTCAAGTGAACTTTCCTTGAATCCCTATGAAACATGACTGTACTTGGGCTGCCTTCTGTTGCTTGGCTGAAGGTCAGAAAATAAGGTGTCTTCTTTTTTTGGGTAAGGGAACCAAGACAACCTGCTCCTGTACCGTTCTAATTCTGGGGTCTCAAACCAGTGTGCCTTCATCTTTCATGCCTTCCTATCTCCTTTTGATTGTTTCTTTCATTATTTTCATGTTGCTCTCTCATTGTTCTTAGTTGGAAGAAGCAAAGAGGAATGTGTCTACATTATCTTGTTCTATCACACTTTCATACAAGTTTTAACTTACTCATAAGTCTTCCCTATTTTACTGTGAGCCCCTTAAAGAAGGTGCAGGGTCTTATTTATCTTTATGTCTGCTGCTGCTGCTCAGTCGCTTCAGTCGTGTCCGACTCTGTGCGACCCCAGAGACGGCAGCCCACCAGGCTCCCCCATCCCTGGGATTCTCCAGGCAAGAACACTGGAGTGGGTTGCCATTGCCTTCTCCAATGCATGGAAGTGAAGTCGCTCAGTCATATCCGACTCCTAGTGACCCCATGGACTGCGGCCCACCAGGCTCCTCCATCCATGGGATTTTCCAGGCAAGAGTACTGGAGTGGGTCTGCAGTGCCTTGTATTACAACTGGTATGTATGTAGTGTAGTAGGTATGTATGTAACATGTATGGTATTAGTAGGAACTCAATAAATGTTGAATTAGGAATTAGTATCCAATTTTATGTTTAAATAGATATGAAGAAAAAAGAATAATATTTTGCTTAATAGACCATACTAGTGGGTCCTGCTTTTGGACATATAAAAAGCTGCTTGGAATAAAGAAAAGGAGACAATTGATAGCAAACTTTCCTATGACAGAATTGAACTAATCTGTTATCAAATCACTCTAAATGTCACCAAAACTGCCAGTCATAATTAAAAAAAAAAGTGACATTATTTGCCTGGCACAAAACTCATGTCTCCGTTACTTAAGCCTTGGCAACTTGGACTTCATTAATGGCCCCATCTGTATTTATGCATCTATCATCTCTACACTGAACTCAATAACTACTAGAAATGGGAAATTTTAAGTCTGGAGATAGGAAGAGAAATGTAATAGTTTCAAGTGAGAAGAAATGCATTGTTGTATATAGTGGAAATAAAGATCCAAAGTTATGACCAACCTAGATAGCATATTGAAAAGCAGAGACATTACTTTGCTGACTAAGGTCCGTCTAGTCAAGGCTATGGTTTTTCCAGTAGTCATGTATGGATGTGAGAGTTGGACTGTGAAGAAGACTGAGTGTTGAAGCATTGATGCTTTTGAACTGTGGTGTTGGAGAAGACTCTTGAGAGTCCCTTGGACTGTAAGGAGATCCAAACAGTCCATCTGAAGGAGATCAGCCCTGGGATTTCTTTGGAAGGAATGATGCTAAAGCTGAAACTCTAGTACTTTGGCCACCTCATGTGAAGAGTTGACTCATTGGAAAAGACTCTGATGCTGGGAGGGATTGGGGGCAGGAGGAGAAGGGGACGACCGAGGATGAGATGACTGGATGGCATCGCTGACTCAATGGATGGTGAGTCTGAGTGAACTCCGGGAGTTGGTGATAGACAGGGAGGCATGGCATGCTGTGATTCATGGGGTCACAAAAAGTTAGACATGACTGACTGACTGAACTGAATTGAACTTATTAACATAAGCAAAAAAGGAAATTCTTAGTTCTAGGATCTATTGGGTTTGATCCCTGGGTTAGAAAGATCCCCTGGAGAAGGGAAAGGCTACGCACTCCAGTGTTCTGGCCTGGAGAATCCCATGGACTTGTATAGTCCATGGGGCTGCAAAGAGTCAGCCACGACTGAGCAACTTTCACTTTCACACTTTCATTTGACTTTCCTGGTGGCTCAGACATTAAGGTGTCTGTCTACAATGCGGGAGACCCGGGTTTGGACCCTGGTTTGAGAAGACCCCCTAGAGAAGGAAATGACAAACTACTCCAGTACTCTTGCCTGGAAAATCCCATGGATGGAGGAGTGTGGTAGGCTACAGTCCATGGTGTCACAAAGAACTGGACATGACTGAGCGACTTCACTTTCAGTCTTTCAGCCTTTTCAGGATCTATTAGGGTCAAGGATGAATTGCCCAAAGCAGAACCTCAGGGTTTGAAATCATATTCTTAAAGTCTTCTGCAAACTTCTCAGTGCTTTTCCTACTTCTGTTTGGTTCTATGTGGCTGTGTTCTACAGAGAGGTATTTTCCATGCCAGGTGAATATGACCTCTGATAAAGTCTAGATTTTCATTTTCTCATTTAAATGTTCTTACACTGTTGGTGGGAATGTAAATTGGTGCAGCAACTATAGAGACTCATTCTCTATAGATTTTTATAGTTGCTGCACCAATTTACATTCCCCCAACAGTGTAAGAGTTTTCTACACTTTATCCTTTATTTCACGTGAAATGCCAGGCTGGATGAATCACAAGCTGGAATCAAGACTGCCAGGAGATACATCAATAACCTCAGATATGCATATGATATCACTCTAATGGCAGAAAGTGAAGAAAAACTAAAGAACCTCTTGATGAAGGTGAAAGAGAAGAGTGAAAAGCTGACTTGAAACTCAACATTCAAAAAACTATATTCATGGCCTCCAGTGCCATCACTTCATGGCAAATGGAAGGGGAAAAAGTGGAAGCAGTGACAGATTATATTTTCTTGGGCTGCAAAATCACTATAGATGGTGACTGCACTGTAAATGTTAGCTACACTGTAGATGCTGGCTGCATGGTAAAAGACCCTTGCTCCTTGGAAAGAAAGCTGTGAAAAACCTAGACAGTGTACTAAAAAGCAGAAACATCACTTTGCAGACAAAGATCCGTATAGTGAAAACTATGTCTTTTTCCCAGTAGGTTTGAGAGTTGGAATATAAAGAAGGATGAATGCCTAAGAATTGATGCTTTCCAACTGTGGTGCTGAAGAAGACTCTTGAGAGTCCCTTGGACAGCATGGAGATCAAACCAGTCAATCCTAAAGGAAACCAGCCCTGAATTTTCATTGGAAGGACTGATGCTGAAGTTGAAGCTTCAATAATTTGACCACCTGATGTGAAGAGATGATTCATTGGAAAAGACCCTGATGCTGGGAAAGGGTGAAGGCAAAAGGAGAAGAGGGCAGCAGAGGATGAGATGGTTAGATAGCATCACCAACTCAATGGATGTGAATGTGAGCAAAGTCCAGGAGATAGTGGAGGACAGAAGAACTTGAGTTTCTACAGTTTATGCAGCTCCAAAGAGTCAGACATGACTTAACAACTGAACAGCAACATCTTCACTTTGTTCTTATCTTCCCTCCAACTTTATGAACTTGAGTGGAAGAACTAAATATGTTTTTCCAAGGAAGATATGCATATGGCCAATAGACACATGAAAAGATGCCAAGATTACTTATTATTTGAGAAATGCAAATCAAAATTGCAATAAGATATCATCTCACACTGTTCAGAATGGCTATCAAGTAATTTACAATGTTCAGAATGGCTATCAAATAATCTACAAAGAATAAATTATAAAGAAGGTGTAGAGAAAAGGGAATGCTCTTAACACTGTTGTAAGAAATGTAAATTGGTACAGCCACTGTGGAGAACAGTAAAGAGGTTGCTTAAAAACTAAAAATAGAGCTATTATATGACACAGCAATCCCTGGGGCTTCCCAGGTGGTACAGTGGTAAAGAGTCTGCAGGCTAATACAGCAAATCTAGGAGATGAAAGTTCGATTCTTGAGTCAGCAAGATCCTCTGGAGCAGCAAATGGCAACCCACTCCAGTACTCTTGTTTGGAAAATTTCATGAACAACACAGCTTGGACAGGCTACAGTCCTCAGGGTTGCAAGGAGTTGGACATGACTGTGCACACATGCAAGACAAGGCAAATGATCCAGCAATCCCAAATCTGTACATATATCCAGAAAAAAATATAAATCAGAGACACAAGCATGCCACTGTTCACTGTAGCACTATTTCCAGTAGATGAGACATGAAAGCAACCTAAATGTCTATCAATAGAGAAATGAATGAAGAAGATGTGGTACATATATAAAATGAAATATTACTCAGCCATATAAAACAACAGAACTGGGTCATATGTAGATATGGAGATTGACCTAGCATACAGTTAAGTCAGAAAAAGAAAAACAAATAATGTATACCAATGCATAAGTGTGGAATCTAGAAAAATGATATAGTCGATTTTATTTGAAAATCAGAAAAAGAGACACAGACATAGAGAACAAATGTATGGACAACAAGATGGGGAACGAGAGGATGAGATGAATTGGGATATTAGATCGACATAAGGCTATGGTTTTTCCAGTGGTCATGTATGGATGTGAGAGTTGGACTGTGAAGAAGGCTGAGCGCAGAAGAATTGATGCTTTTGAACTGTGGTGTTGGAAAAGACTCTGAGAGTCCCTTGGACTGCAAGGAGATCCAACCAGTCCATTCTGAAGGAGATCAGCCCTGGGATTTCTTTTGAGGGAATGATGCTGAAGCTGAAGCTCCAGTACTTTGGCCACCTCATGTGAAGAGTTGACTCATTGGAAAAGACTCTGATGCTGGGAGGGATTGGAGGCAGGAGGAGAAGGGGACGACAGAAGATGAGATGGCTGGATAGCATCACTGACTTGATGAACATGAGTCTGAGTGAACTCCTGGAGTTGGTGATGGACAGGGAGGCCTGGCATGCTGTGATTCATGGAGTTGCAAAGAGTCAGACACAAATGAGCGACTGAACTGAACTGAACTGAATATACATTATTGATACTATATATAAAATAGATAACTTATGATAAACTATTAGGGATAGGTCAATGAAACTTAGTGCTCTGTGCTGACTTAAATGGGAAGGAAATCTAAAAAAAAGAGAGGATATATGTACATGTGTAGCTGATTCATCCTGTTGTATAGTAGAAACTAACACAACGTTTTAAAGGAACTATACTCTAATAAAGATTAACTAAAAAATAAACAGCCATTCTAAATTGTTGGTGTGTATACTTTGTGAATAACTGTACAGAATTTGAAACAATTTTCTAAAAATTCTTAAAATTATATTTAAATATTATAATGTTGTTGTTCAGCCCCTCAGTCATGTCCAACACTTTGAGACCCCATGGACTGCAGCATGCCAGGCTTCCCTGTCCTTCACCAACTCCCAGAGCTTGTTCAAACTCATGTCCATTGAGTCGGTCAAACCATCCCACCATCTTGTCCTCTGTAATCCTCTTCTCCTTCTGTCTTCAGTCTTTCCCAGCATCAGAGTCTTTTGCAATGAGTCAGCTCTGCCATCCAGGTGGCTGAAGTATTGGAGCTTCAGCTTCAGCATCAGTCCGTCCAATGAATATTCAGGGTTGATTTCCTTTAGGATTGACTGGTTTGATCTCCTTGCAGTTCAAAGAACTCTCAAAAGTCTTCTCAAATACCACATTCAAAAGCATCAGTTTTTCAGTGCTCAGCCTTCTTTATGGTCCAACTCTCACATCTGTACATGACTACTAGAAAAACTGTATCATTGACTATACAGAACTTTGTTGGCAAGGTAATGTTTTGTCTAGGTTTATCATTGCTTTTTTTTTTTTTTTCCAAAGGGGTAAGCATCTTTTAATTTTATGGCTGCAGTCACCATCTGCAGTGATTTTGGAACCCAAGAAAATAAAGTCTGTCACTGTTTCATTGTTTCCTCATCTATTTGCTGTGATGTGATGGGATCAGATGCCATGATCTTAGCTTTTGAATATTGAATTTTAAGCCAGCCTTTTCACTGTCCTCTTTCAACTTCATCAAGAAGCTCTTTAATTCCTTTCACTTTCTGCCAAAAGGGTGATGTCATCTGCATATCTAAGGTTATTGATATTTCTCCTGGAAATCTTGAGTCCATTTTTGTGCTTCATCCAGCCTGGCATTTTGCATGGTATAATCTGCCTATAAGTTAAAGAAGCAGCGTGACAGTATACAGCCTTGATGTACTCCTTTCCCAATTTTGAACCAGTTCATTGTTCCATATTCCATTCTAACTGTTGCTCCTTGACCTGCATACAGATTTTGCAGGAGGGAGGTGAGGTGGTCTGGTATTCCCATCTCTTTAAAAATTTTCCACAGTTTGTTGTGATCCACACAGTCAAAGGCTTTAGTGTACTCACTGAAACAGAAGTAGATGCATATATGGAATTCTCTTGCCTTTTCTATGATCCAACAAATGTTGGCAATTTCATCTCTGGCTCTTCTGCCTTTTCTAAATCCAACTTGAACATGTAGAAATTCTCAGTTCACAAACTGTTGAAGCATAGCTTGTAGAGTTTTGATCATTAGTTTCTTAGCATATGAAATGAGGGAAATTGTGCAGTGGTTTGAATTCTTTGGCATTGCCTGTCTTTTGGATTGAAATGAAAACTGATCTTTTCCAGTCCTGTGGCCATTGCTGAGTGTTCCAAATCTGTTGGCACATTGATGTAGCACTTTAATAGCATCATCTTTTAGAATTTGAAATAACTCAGCTGGAATTCCATCACCTTGTAGTCATGCTTCCTAAGATCCACTTGATTTTGCACTCCAAATTGGTGTGAATGATAACACCATCATGGTTATCTGGATCATTAAGATCTTTTTAATATAGTTCTTCTGTGTAGTCTTGCCACCTCATCTTAATATTTTCTGCTTCTGTTAGGTCCATAGAGTTTCTGTCCTTTATTGTTTCCATCTTTGCGTGAAATGCTCCCTTGATATCTCTAATTTTCTTGAAGAGATCTCTAGTCTTTCCCATTCTATTGTTTTCCTCTGTTTCTTGGTATTGTTCCCTTAGGAATGTTGGTTCAAAAGAATCTCCTCCAGGGGATGTCCCAACCCAGGGATCAAACCCAGATCTCCTGCATTGCAGGCTAGAGATTGTTTACCATCTGAGCCACCAGGGAATCCCAAGAACACTGGAGTGGGTAGCCCATCCCTTCTTTAGGGGATCTTCCTGACCCAGGAATCGAACTTTGGTCTCTTGAATTGCACACAGATTCTTTACCAGCTGAGCTACCAAGGAAGCCCATTATAATATTATACATTATATATATCAGTTCAGTTCAGTCGCTCAGTTGTGTCCGATTATTTGTGACCCCATGAATCGCAGTACACCAGGCCTCCCATCACCAACTCCCTGAGTTCACTCAGACTCATGTCCATTGAGTCTGTGATGCCATCCAGCCATCTCATCCTCAGTCGTCCCCTTCTCCTCCTGCCCCCAATCCCTCCCAGCATCAAGGACTTTTCCAATGAGTCAACTCTTCGCATAAGGTGGCCAAAGTACTGGAGCTTCAGTATTAGCATGATTCCTTCCAAAGAAATCCCAGGGCTGATCTCCTTTAGAATGGACTGGCTGCAGTCCAAGGGACTCTCAAGAGTCTTCGCCAACAACACAGTTCAAAAGCATCAATTCTTCAGTGCTCAGCCTTCTTCACAGTCCAACTCTCACATCCATACATGACCACAGGAAAAACCATAGCCTTGACTAGACGGACCTTAGTCAGCAAAGTAATGTCTCTGCTTTTGAATATACTATCTAGGTTGGTCATAAATTTTCTCCCAAGGAATAAGCGTCTTTCAATTTCATGGCTGCATTCACCATCTGCAGTGATTTTGGAGCCCAAAAAAATAAAGTCTGACACTGTTTCTACTGTTGCCCCATCTATTTCCCATGAAGTGATGGGGCCAGATGCCATGATCTTCGTTTTCTGAATGTTGAGCTTTAAGCCACCTTTTTCACTCTCCTCTTTCACTTTCAACAAGAGGCTTTTTAGCTCCTCTTTAATCTCTGCCATAAGGGTGGTGTCATCTGCATATCTGAGGTTATTGATATTTCTCCCGGCAACCTTGATTTCAGCTTTTGCTTCTTCCAGTCCAGCGTTTCTCATGATGTACTCTGCATAAAAGTTAAATAAGTAGGGTGACAATATACAGCCTTGACACACTCCTTTTCCTATTTGGAACCAGTCTGTTGTTCCATGTCCGGTTCTAACTGTTGCTTCCTGAGCTGCATACAGATTTCTCAAGAGGCAGGTCAGGTGGTCTGGTATTCCCATCTCTTTCAGAATTTTCCACAGTTTATTGTGATCCACACAGTCAAAGGCTTTGGCATAGTCAATAAAGCAGAAATAGATGTTTTTCTGGAACTCTCTTGCTTTTTCCATGATCCAGCGGATGTTGGCAATTTGATCTCTGGTTCCTCTGCCTTTTCTAAAACCAGCTTGAACATCAGGGAGTTCACGGTTCACATATTGCTGAAGTCTGGCTTGGAGAATTTTGAGCATTACTTTACTAGCATGTGAGATGAGTGCAATTGTGCGGTAGTTGGAGCATTCTTTGGCATTGCCTTTCTTTGGAATTGGGATGAAAACTGACCTTTTCCAGTCCTGTGGCCACTGCTGAGTTTTCCAGATTTGCTGGCAAATTGAGTGCAGCACTTTCACAGCATCATCTTTCAGGATTTGAAACAGCTCAACGGGAATTCCATCACCTCCACTAGCTTTGTTCGTAGTGATGCTTTCTAAGGCCCACTTGACTTCACATTCCAAGATGTCTGGCTCTAGATTAGTCAACACATCATCATGATTATCTGGGTCATGAAGATCTTTTTTGTACAGTTCTTCCGTGTATTCTTGCCACCTCTTCTTAATATCTTCTGCTTCTGTTAGGTCCAGACCATTTCTGTCCTTTATCGAGCCCATCCTTGCATGAAATGTTCTCTTGGTATCTCTAATTTTCTTGAAGAGATCTCTAGTCTTTCCCATTCTGTTCTTTTCCTCTATTTCTTTACATTGATTGCTGAAGAAGGCTTTCTTATCTCTTCTTGCTATTCTTTGGAACTCTGCATTCAGATGCTTATATCTTTCCTTTTCTCCTTTGCTTTTTGCTTCTCTTCTTTTCATAGCTATTTGTAAGGCCTCCCCAGACAGCCATTTTGCCTTTTTGCATTTCTTTTCCATGGGGATGGTCTTGATCCCTGTCTCCTGTACAATGTCACGAACCTCATTCCATAGTTCATCAGGCACTCTATCTATCAGATCTAGACCCTTAAATCTATTTCTCACTTCCACTGTATAATCATAAGGGATTTGATTTAGGTCATACCTGAATGGTCTAGTGGTGTTGCCCACTTTCTTCAATTTAAGTCTGAATTTGGCAATCAGGAGTTCATGATCTGAGCCACAGTCAGCTCCCGGTCTTGTCTTTGTTGACTGTATAGAGCTTCTCCATCTTTGGCTGCAAAGAATATAATCAATCTGATTTCGGTGTTGACCATCTGGTGATGTCCATGTGTAGAGTCTTCTCTTGTGTTGTTGGAAGAGGGTGTTTGCTATGACCAGTGCATTTTCTTGGCAAAACTATATTAGTCTTTGGCCTGCTTCATTCCGCATTCCAAGGCCAAATTTGCCTGTTACTCCAGGTGTTTCTTGACTTCCTACTTTTGCATTCCAGTCCCCTATAATGAAAAGGACATCTTTTTTGGGTATTAGTTCTAAAAGGTCTTGTAGGTCTTCATAAAACCGTTCAACTTTAGCTTCTTCAGCATTACTGGTTGGGACATAGACTTGGATAGCTGTGGTATTGAATGGTTTGCCTTGGAGATGAACAGAGATCATTCTGTCATTTTTGAGTTGCATCCAAGTACTGCATTTCAGACTCTTTTGTTGACCATGATGACTACTCCATTTCTTCTGAGGGATTCCTGCCCACAGTAGTAGATATAATGGTTATCTGAATTAAATTCACCCATTCCAGTCCATTTTAGTATGTATTTTAACTTTCAGCTATGTGGTTTCAAGTTTCATTGATGTTTCTTTGTGTAGACTTAATCTCTTTCTTTTCATAATATTTCATTTTTGTCTATATTCTACTTTATTCACTCCATGAACCTCTGATTCAGAAACATCAGTGAGTTACTAAACTTAAAATATTAGTCCTAGACATATCATGGTAAAATTACAGAATATCAAATTAGCTGAAAATGTAAAGGAACCTACAGAGGAAAGATAGATCAGTCTCAAAAGAACATTAGTATTAGTAAAACATTAATAAAGGTGTTCTTACTTATTAAAGGAAACTATTAAAATTGAAATATATTGAAATATTGTCTCTAATGTGCTGAAATTCAATACATCTTTCCCAAGAATTCCATTTCATGCATAGTTTTCAAGAATGAAGATGAATCAGAATAATTTGGGGCAGAGGGACTTTCAACAGATTTTTATAAGAAAATTCTAAAGGATTTTTTTTAAGCAGAAATAAAAGAATTACATGTAAACATTTGAAATGGAATTTGAAATGAATTATAATCATTCATATTGGTTAATATTTTCTTAATATACATTAATATATAGTTATGTAATCTAAATATTCATTGATATATAAAAATAGTAGTACCTAGTTTGTGTGTATGTGTTAAGGGTGAGGCACTGTAAAAGTTAAAAAAAAAAAACTAGGAAACAATATAACTTCAAGTGAAAGGGATAATGAAAGTTAAAATATTTTATGACTATCTTAGGAAAACTATAAAGAGTTGATTAAATTAACATTTTATTTATAATATATGTAGTCTTAAAAATTCAGGTTATATGCTTAAAGAATAATGAATAAGATGTAACATCCAAACAAGTGGATAAAATAAAAAATAGTGTGAACATAAGGTTGAAGAATATAATGAGATTAAGGTTGAAGAAAAAGAAGCTTGCAATGAAAACCAGGTGCATACAAAGCACTTAAGATGTTGGAGGAAAATACAAATACATCAGTAAAAGTGAAAAAAAAAAAGTTTAAGACAAAGATTTCGAGTTGAAAGCAAAACAAGCATTTTGTTGTTTCCAAGAGATGAAACAAAAACAAAAGAGTAAAGAATAGGAAAAACCTATCTTAGGAAATACTAATCAGAAGAAAACTGGTGCAGCTAGATTTGAAAAAAAATTAAAAATATTTTTATAATTATCCATATTGCATTTATCAGGGAAATATACCATTCTAACCTTTATATCCTAAGAAAAATGATTGGGATATAAAGAGAAATAACTGATTGAACTACAGGAAATAATTCTAAAATTTACAAACTCAGCAGATTTTAAAGCACATCTATCAGTAAGTTGCTCTTGAAAGACATCCAAAAAAGTAAAAGAAAAAAATGGACAAAAATAATTTTGAGTTTTTTTTTTAACTGAATAATAACCTTGATGAAATATATATATATAAATTGCACACAGAAACAGGGGAATGAAATTTTGAATAAATACATGATAAACATTTTTTGGTAAATTTTTCATATGCTACATAGACTTTACTGACTTTCAATACATTTCAAAGATTCGTTTCATATGAGGTATATTCTCTTACTATAATATGATGTTATAAATAAATGACTGGAAAAAAAGAATAAGCCATATGTTTAGAAATTTAAATGTCAACTTTTAAAAGACTTATGGATCAATGCAAAATTAAAAACTATTCTGAACAAAGTGAAAATTAAAATACTATAAGCAAAACTTGTGACAAAATTGGGAAGCCCTACTTAGAGGGAATGAATAGTTTTCATTATAAAATGGAAAATGTTGAAAATTAAAAGCTAAGATAAATCAATTCTGACAAAGTAAAAGAAGAGTGAAATTAATATGGAAAAATTATAAGAAGAGAATTAACAAAGGCAAAAATTGGCCTTTTGAAAAGATTAATAAGGGTTTAAATCTGTGGCAAGATTTAACAAGGAAGAAAAGACTGAAGGCACAAACTTCAAGTATCAGGAATGAATTCCCATACAGTTATTACAGAGTATTTAGTAAAGTTCCCTATGCTATACAGTAGGTGCTTATTGATTGTCATTTTATATGCAGCACTATGTTAATCACAGGCTTGTAATTTAGCCCTCAACACATTCTTAATATACCATCGACAAGTGACATAATATAATGAAAATAAAGGAAATTATTATCACAAAATGTCTTGGAGTTACATCTGAGAATGTGTGAAGAGGCTTCAGTGGAAACCAGAAATGGAGAGAGAGGACAGGTGCTTTGAGATACAGGAAACATTCTGTTTCTTAAGCTGGTGGAAGGTAAATAGATGTTTAGATCTATTCTCTAAAATTTATATATGTGCGTTATATGATCTTTTAGTATATGTTTTGCAACTGGATGGTGGCCACTTCCATGAGAAAACATATTCCATGCATGTAAATTATTGGCATTCTCTCTGGTCCAGCTGGTAACAAACCTTATTGAGAAAACTTTTTGAACCTGCTATTTGCAGCTAATGCTCATTGCCTGTAGAACTCCACAAGTTTTTAACTTTACAAGGCTACTTCTCGATCAATATCTCCCCAGCCCTATTGGATCTGACTGCCTATTCATCATTTACTTTAAAATCAGGCCCCACTGTAATGATCGTTGATTACAGGAGGCCACCTCACCCACAGCTTCATTATCACCCAGTTTGCAGGGGGAGTGTTTGGTCCAGCAATGAGCAGAAAGAGAGCCAGGCAAATTTATGACATTGCATACTGTATCGATTTGGATGGAAACAAAAGCAGGGAAGGTCAATAGGATGGCATCCAAAGTCATTGCTGGGCAGAAGAGAAGACTAAATCAAAATGAGTGATTATTTTATTTTTTAGCCATTTTGTCCTATGTTCCTGCAGCCTCATAAATGATCCCATATCTTGGTGTCATAACTTTATCATAAAATGGCAATGAGACTATGATGAAAATTCAGGTCTGGGGACAAGAAAAAAGATATAAATTCTTAAATGTTTTTGTCTCTATCCTCTATGAGAATGATTCAGAGAGTTATCTTGCATGAAACATGTTTTGTTTACAGTTCTAATCTGGCTTTCCTTGTCTGAATGCCCTAATTCTTCTGCATTGCTCTCAGTGTGTATACCACTGTGGACCTAAAGTTTGTGCCCTAATGCTGTAGGACAGTGACATATTAAACTAACCACAGAGAAGTGTCGACACCCCCATATTTATAGTATTTCTCCAGACTGACAGTAGAATACTAAAAATCCTGCTGCTCCTTGGAGGACACTCCTGAACTGCTGAGTCACGTGGTTTAAGTCTCTCAGCTTCCTGGTGCGTGAGGTCACTGGAGGACTCCTAGCATGTGTGATTATGTCAGCTGGCCTCTGGGAGAGACAGTAGGTCTGTGTTCTGCTGTCCGTATCCATCATTCCATACTCTGGCACTGAGGTTTGTTATTGTTGTTGTTTAGTCGCTAAGTCATGTCTGCTTTTTTGCAAACTTGTGGGCTGTTGCAAAAACTGTCCATGGGATTTCCCAGGCAAGAATACCAGAGTGGGTTGCCATTTCCTTCTGCAAGGGATCTTCCCAACCCAAGGATTGAACCTGCATCTCCATCATTGCAATGGAGTCTCTACCTCTGAGCCAATAACCCCAGTACTGAGGTTATTGGCTACTAATGATCAGATTCAGAAATCTCCTTTTGAGAGGTATCCTTGCATCAAGGGCTACAGATTCTACCACTGGAGAAAATGCATATTTACTTTCTGGCTGTGGAATTTCCTCAGGACCTCTCTTTCCTTGCTTGCCCCTAGCAGCCTTGCTAGCATCAGCAGCCGCCATCTCACATCAATATCTTTGTAGCTGTCCTTTGCCCTTTTGCCTTTTCCTTTACACTTAATGATGTGTGACTCTTGAAACTCTACTCTCTGAATACTGTTGCCATGACCCTGAAGCCCATGCACCGTGATGCCATGGCCCCCATCGGACCTAGCCTGGAAGGAGACTGCAAAGTACACTTTCCCTCTCCTTATGTGGATGTGTGTGTATTTATGTGTGTGTGTATGAGAGAGAGAGAGAGAGAGAGAGAGAGAGAGAGAGAGAGAGAGCTGGATTAGCATTCCTCTTTGTATTTCTTTCCCAGCACCAATCATGGGGGATTAATGAGATGTTTGCAGGACACACCTGTGAGCAGGAAATCTGAGTCATATCTTGGTTGTTGTGATCCCAGCTTTCTCTGAGCACAGCCTTGTGCTACCTCTTTCTATTAAATTGTACCTTAGGTTTTGTTTCCTATATTTCTTCTTCTGGGAAGCCTTCCTGCTTACCTATACTTCCAACATAATCTTCCTTCAGAATCTGTAAAGCTGAGATTCTGTATTTTTCTCAGTTAATACTTCACATGAGCCAGATACCATGCAAAGCAGTCTGTACATACAAGGCACTATTCCTTACAATATTCCTCTAAGGAGTTCCCTCCAATCCTTTCTACAGACAAAGAAAGCAAGGTTTAATAAATTAATTTGCCTAAGGATTCACAGATCTTCACGGTGAGTTGAATAGGAATACTGACATCAAACATCAGGAAGTGAGGTATCTCTCCTCTTTCTCCCCCTTTCCACTGCGTTTATAAGCACAACTGTACCTCAGAATAATGATGGAGGATCAGAGAGCACAGGTCCTTGGGATCCAGCAGAGCTATCAGATCTGAATCCCTGAGGGCAGAGTGATCAGAATGAGATTTTCTCTCTTCCTGATTCTGCATTAAGAGCCACTACTGATTCTATTATACTTTCTCTTTCATTGTTATACTCACTGGATCATTTTCAATATGTTGCTTGCTATTCACAGTGGTAGGATGATAACCCAAATTCATATCTATATACATCATGTGTGTGTATGTGTCTGTGTGTGTGTGTGTGTGTGTGTGTGTGTGTGCAGAGTACTTTAAGAAGTTACAGAACCTCTCAGGGGCTAAACGAAAGTAATAAGGTTATATATAGCTGTGAAACACACACACACACACACACACACACACACACACACAGTTATCTTATTTAGCTCTTTGACCTTCTATAAACTCTTAAAGTCTCAACTTTATTATCTGCCAACTGGGACTAGAAATTAGCATTATATTTTATTTAAACCCTGCTACCTTGTACTCTACAGGAATCATTCAAGAGTTTTCTTAAAACTTGGTTCTTCTCCACAAGCCAAGAACTTTATGTGTAACTTCAATCCTTTGCAATGCTGGAGGAAAATCCTGGCTTTTTCAGATTCATTAAAAGATTGTGAAGGCAAAATTATATGCCTTCTGCATTGTTGTTGAAATATATCTAATTTTGACACTATGATCTGACTTCAGAATAACTTACTAGGTAAGAGGTAAAATGACACTGCTGTAGAACATGTGCTCAATTGCTCAGTTGTGTCCAACTCTTTGTGGCTTCATGGACTGCAACCTGCCATTCTCCATCCACAGGAGTCTCTAGGCAAGAATACTGGAGTAGGTTGCCATTTGCTTCTCTGATTATAGAATAGGCAATGCTAACACAGGTGCATCACATGTATTTATTAAATACATTAAAAAAATCCAAGTCATATATGTCCAAGGTAACATAATGCTTCAGAATAAAATATTAATATATGAAGATGGGCATACACAAGCATACTTATGCAGAAAAATTACCTTCTAAGTATATTTATAGAAATAAATAAAAACATTGAAAGAGGCTATGTTGGTGCAACAAAGCTCTCAAACTCCTTCTTTGCTGCTTTACTTCTCTGTCAAAAAAGAAGACTCTTTGGACAGAGTATCATAGACTGAACATTTATGAAAATGAAGTTAATAAACTCATGAAAGGTAAAATGTTTGTAAGAGTACACCAAATTTCTTTACATGCATTCAAACTTTCTGACCCATCAAAATAACACATCAGTATCTCAAGAGAATTTCTAAATGACATAAAGGTTGATGGGAGAAATATCAATAACCTCAGATATGCAGATGATGCCACCCTTATGGCAGAAGTGAAGAAGAACTAAAGAGCCTCTTGATGAAAGTGAAAGAGGAGAGTGAAAAAGTTGGCTTAAAGCTCAACATTCAGAAAACTAAGATCATGGCATCTGGTCCCATCACTTCATGGCAAATAGATGGGGAAACAGTGGCTGACTTTATTTTTTGGGGCTCCAAAGTCACTGCATATGATGACTGTAACCATGAAATTAAAAGACACTCCTTGGAATGAAAGTTATGACCAATCTGCTGCTACTGCTGCTAAGTCGTTTCAGTCGTGCCTGACTCTGTGCGACCCCATAGACGACAGCCCATGAGACTCCCTCATCCCTGGGATTCTCCAGGCAAGAACACTGGAGTGGGTTGCCATTTCCTTCTCCAATACATGAAAGTGAAAAGTGAAAGTGAAGTCGCTCAGTTATGTTCGACTCTTAGCGACCCCATGGACTGTGGCCCACCAGGCTCCTCCGTCCATGGGATTTTCCAGGCAAGAGTGCTGGAGTGGGGTGCCATTGCCTTCTCTGATGACCAACCTAGACAGCATATTAAAAAGCAGAGACATTACTTTGTCCACAAAGGTCCAACTAGTCAAGGCTATGGTTTTTCCAGTGGTCATGTATGGATGTGAGAGTTGGACTGTAAAGAAAGTTGAATGCCAAAGAATTGATGCTTTTGAAGTGTGGTGTTGGAGAAGACTCTTGAGAGTCCCTTGGATTGCAAAGAGATCCAACCAGTCCATACTAAAGGAGATCAGTCTTGGGTGTTCATTGGAAGGGTTGATGTTGAAGCTGAAATTCCAATATTTTGGCCACCTGATGCGAAGAGCTGATTTGTTTGAAAAGACCCTGATGCTGGGAAAGATTGAGGGCAGGAGGAGAAGGGGATGACAGAGGATGAGATGGTTGGATGGCATCACTGACTCAATGGACATGAGTTTGGATGAACTGCGGGTGTTGGTGATAGCCAAGGAGGCCTGGCGTTCTGTGGCTCATGGGGTCACAAAGAGTCGGATACTACTGAGAGACTGAACTGAACTAATCATTGATGTTTAGCATTCATGTAAAGACCAAAGAGTTTCTAAAAGACTCAATAGGGAAAATTCTGTCAATATTTAAAAAGAGGGATGAGGTTTGTTTCATAAATCACTCACTCATAAGTTTTTCTGTGATCTGCCGAAAACATTAAAATCATGTTAGACTTAAATTCCCTAGCCTAAGGTGTAAGTCTTTTATCATGTAATATTTATGTCTTCCCTTCCCTCCCCTCTCCTTCCTCCTGTGTCTATGGGCTGTGGGCTTGACACAATGTTTTTCTTGCACTGTTATTGTACCTTAGATGAGACAAAAAGCTAGAAAGGACTAGAGTGGGCAGAATGACTTCCTATCATCTGGAATAAAACTCTGGTAAAAGTCTTTCCCCTCAGAGTATAGGCTCTTATTATATGGACCACTCTAGGAAAATTTCACAGTTGTTACCCTTTTCCATCCTTAGCGAGAGACATGAGTGAATGTTTCTTGATCAATGCTATTGGAACCTGGTGTGATTACTGTAGGTAAAAGCCACACGACTGTTAGAGGCACCCAGAAACTGAGGCTACCAAGAGTTTCTCATGTTAGTTCACACACCATCTCTGGCATTGTGTCAAAGTTACCATTTAAGAGTTCCTCCCAGTTTATAGCTCCAACATCTTCTACTCCAGGTAGGAATATCTCAGCTGTGATTCTATGGATTCACCTGTCTCTCCTGATTACAGGAAGGCAGTTGGTACTCAAATCTTTTTTCCTCAATGGGTCCAGAAATAGGCACTGATTTTCAGTTTGTTCAGCTTCTTTCTGGCTGTAAGGATGTGAGTGACTTGTAAGAGTGACATCTATACTCTGTATATCATAACTGAAACAAAAAATGGGGTACTTTTTTCAACTTTCTGATTCATATACTCTTTACTCAAATGTAAATGTGTCTTTTAAGTAAAAATAGATCTGTAATCTGTATTTTCCTTCTTCTTCTCACTGAACAAGCTGTTGAAGTCTTAATTTCAGTTATCATCAATTCATGCATATTCAGCCTCCAATGACACAGTGATGGCAACCAATTCAAGAGATTCATTTAGCCTCTTACAAATTCTCTGAGAAGAATACTTATATAGTAGTACCGTGAGGTGAGCCTCCTGCCTGTGTTAGTTAAACAGAAATCCTAAATTGCAAATTTGCTTATTTGTTCTATAACCAACTCTTCAAGAAATAATTTTCATGCCTGCTAGTCTTTTTAAGAAAATACACATGGAAATTTGTTTTTGTTGTTTTATTTTATTTTGCTTTGTTTTAAATTCTTAATAGAGATACTCCCTAGAGGCTATGACTTGAGTTGTTGTAAACATTTCCATTCCTTTTTTTTTTAAAATACTTATTTATTTTTATTGAATTATAGTTGATTTAAAGTGTTGTGCTAGTTTCTGGTATACAGCAAAGTGATTCAGATGTATATGTATATATGTATGTGTGTATATATATATATATATATATATATATATATCTGAGTGTGTATATATATATTCTTTTCCATTTTGGTTTGTTACAGAATATTTAATATAGTTCCCTGAATGAATGTAGTGCCATACAATAAGACTTTTTCATTCTTAATTCCTCTTTTGATATTCAAATATATAGGCAAGTGTACGAAACACAAATATCCCACTAAATGAATTAACATAAAACTAATCCCTTTTTAATTATGATTATGATCCAGGTAAAGAAATAAAGTTAAATAATCACTCAAAATTCCCCTTAGCACATCAAATTCCTATTACCCCAGAGATGTCAATTATGGAGGTTGTTCCTTTAACAATTTAATGATTGTCTCAAGATTCAATTCAATTCCTCCATGAACTCTCCACCAAAAAGTAAGCCCAAAGGAGGAAAAGCTTCCCAGAATGTAAATGACTGGATGTCGAAGACTCAAGCTGTCTTTCTCTGAGTTATGTCAACGTCAGTTCTTATATGAAGATCTTGCTCTTAATTTCTAAAAATCATGAAAATCTTTTTCTTAAGGATGAAAGCTATCTCAATATTCTGAATGATAGCCATTACCATTAACTCTTCTGTAGACTCCTCAGTAACAGAGAAGTGGTCTATTTCAGGTAAAATTCACAGTCTACTCTCAAAAGAGCATCTCAAGCTGATCTACTGAGGTGCTGAAAGAAAATGATAAAATTTCTGTTCATACAAACTTTATAACTTTCTATTTTTGTATATAATATACACTTTATATTGTGAACTAGCACTACTGTGTATAGGATTTATGGACCCCACAACATCAATATATGAAGGACACATGTACAGAATATTTATGTGATGAAAACTTTGGAGAACACTAATATATATTATTTGGTGTTACCATATATATTTTTTAAGTTTCATAAATTTTAACATCCCTATTATTAAAGAATACAGAGGTCCTGGGGTGACTGTGGGCTCAGAGGCCTTTAAGGCAGTAGTCTTGCTAGTGGATGGGGCTATGTCTCTGCCAGGCAAGTTTCTTGGGCTTAGGTGTCTCAGTACTGGTGTTAACAAGCAGGTGGGTGGGTCCAGATCCCAGAGATAAAAAGCTTGAAGGAGGAGTCTACAGTGGCACTTATCATCAGATAGATGAAGTTGGTAGATCCAACTTTTGCAATGGCTATGGCTAGTGTCTATGTTCCCAGGATGAGCCCCAGCTGCCTTCTGCTCCTCTAAGAGGTTCTTCCAGATCAGCAGATGTATCTAACCCAGGCTCCTTTAAAACTACCTCTCTGCCCTGGGTCCTGAAGATTTTGTGTGTGCTCTTTGAGGGTAGAGTCTATGTTCCATAGCTCTTTAGCTCCTCTGAGAGTAATCCTTGTTGGGCTTCAAAGCTACATGTTCTGGGGGCTCATTTTCCTTGTGCAGGATCTCTGGGCAAGGGAACCTGATGTTGGACTTGGGCCAATCATTCTTAGGCCAGAAGCTCTGCAATTGTAATTATCCTCCTATTGGTGAGTCACCCACCTGGTTTTAACTGTATAACATCTTTGCTCTTCCTACCCATCTTATTGTGGTTCCTTCTTTTAATCTTTAGTTGTTGAAGAATTTTCTTCCAGTCTTGTGGTTTTTCTCATAAAATAATATCTCTACACATGGTTGTAATTTTGGGGTGCCTGTGGGAGAAAGTGAGCGCAAGGTCTTCATACTCTGCCAACTTGGCGACTCCCCTGGTTTTTATATATATTTTATATTGATATATCAAATATACAGAAAAGTGCACAACACATAAATGTTCATTCAAGAATTAGCAGAAGGCAACCCCTTTTTTATAATCATCAATTTAATAAATTAAATGATCAATTATACAGAAAAGTGCACAACACATAAATGTTCATTCAAGAATTAGCAGAAGGCAACCCCTTTTTTATAATCATCAATTTAATAAATTAAATGATCAATTAAATCTCTCAAATAGCCTCCTCACATCCATTCCCTCTCAATTTCCATACATCGCTGTAAAGTTATAATTCTTTAGTGTTTTATAGAGTCATATAATATGCATTATTTTGTATTTGTGTTCTTTGCCTCAACCTTGTCTCTGATATTTATGTATGCTATTAAATTTATATATCAGTTGTTATTTTCATTGCTTTAGGATATTCTGTTGATAAAAGAATACACCACAATTTATTCAGTTCAGTTCAGTTCAGTTCAGTCGCTCAGTCGTGTCCGACTCTTTGTGACCCCATAAATCGCAGTACGCCAGGCCTCCCTGTCCATCACCAACTCCCAGAGTTCACTCAGACTCATGTCCATTGAGTTAGTGATGCCATCCAGCCATCTCATCCTCGGTCGTCCCCTTTTCCTCCTGCCCCCAATCCCTCCCAGTATCAGGGTCTTTTCCAATGAGTCAACTCTTCACATGAGGTGGCCAAAGTACTGGAGCTTCAGCTTTAGCATCATTCCTTCCAAAGAAATCCCCGGGCCGATCTCCTTCAGAATGGACTGGTTGGATCTCCTTGCAGTCCAAGGGACTCTCAAGAGTATTTTCCAACACCACAGTTCAAAAGCATCAATTCTTTGGCACTCAGCCTTCTTCACAGTCCAACTTTCACATCCATACATGACCACAGGAAAAACCATAGCCTTGACTAGATGGACCTTAGTCGGCAAAGTAATGTCTCTGCTTTTGAATATACTATCTAGGTTGGTCATAACTTTCCTTCCAAGGAGTAAGCATCTTTTAATTTCATGGCTGCAGTCACCATCTGCAGTGATTTTGGAGCCCCCAAAAATAAAGTCTGACACTGTTTCCACTATTTGCCCATCTATTTCCCATGAAGTGATGAGACCAGATGTCATGATCTTCGTTTTCTGAATGTTGAGCTTTAAGCCAACTTTTTCACTCTCCTCTTTCACTTTCATCAAGAGGCTTTTTAGCTCCTCTTCACTGTCTGCCATAAGGGTGGTGTCATCTGCATATCTGATGTTATTGATATTTCTCCCGGCAATCGTGATTCCAGCTTGTGTTTCTTCCAGTCCAGAGTTTCTCATGATGTAATCAGCATGTGAGTTAAATAAGCAGGGTGACAATATACAGCCTTGACACACTCCTTTTCCTATTTGGAACCAGTCTGTTGTTCCATGTCCAGTTCTAACTGTTGCTTCCTGACCTGCATACAGATTTCTCAAGAGGCAGGTTAGGTGGTCTGGTATTCCCATCTCTTTCAGAATTTTCCACAGTTTATTGTGATCCACACAGCCAAAGGCTTTGGCATAGTCAATAAAGCAAAAGTAGATGTTTTTCTGGTACTCTCTTGCTTTTTGGATGATCCAGTGGATGTCGGCAATTTGATCTCTTGTTCCTCTGCCTTTTCATTCTATTATGGACTGACATATGTATTATCTCAAGTTTGGGTGTTATGAATACTGCTGTTCTAAATTATCTTTTTAAATTTTTTTAATATTTGTCTTTAAATATATCAAGTCTGGAATGACTAAGTCATAGGGCATGTGAACAGTCATCTATTATGAATAATGTCAAACTGATTTCCAAAGTGGATATAGTGGTATAAACTTCTCCAATAATGCAAATAAAGAAAATGTAGAGGGAACTTTCTTGGTAGTCCAGTGGTTAGGACTCCATTCTCCCGGTGCAGGGGGCCTGAGTTTGATTCCTGGTGGCATAACTGGATCCCTGATGCCATGACTAAAGATCCCACAACTAAAGTGCAGCCAAATATATGCACTTACATATATGAAATGTAGAAGTAATTATGAGAAGAAATAATAGGGTGGCACTTAAATACAAGTGGAGATATTTCAATATTGTTTTCTCAGTAACTAATATAAGCAAAAAAAAAAAAAGAATATATAAATTTTAATGGCCTTAATTCACTGCATATGTATGAAACTCTGCACCCAATTACAGAATATTATGTTCTTTGAAAACTACCATGATCTTTTTTAAAAGGTGACCATATGCTGGTCAGTAACAAATGACTGAAATCATTCAGAGTACGTTCTCTAACCAGAGTGAAATCAGGCTTGAAGTCTATATAAAAAAATACCTTTTAAAAAACCTCATGAGTCAGAGAAAATATCTCAATGGATCATATTTTATAAAACACCCAGGTGAGAGGATTCAATTGAAAAGAAACCCAATATAAATTGCTGACAGCAATCAAGACGTTCATAAAAAATACAACTTCAGATTTCAATTCATTTTTTCCCATGAAGTCTTTTCTGCTTTTCCCTTTCTCAGTAAAATGAGTATTTTCTCCTTTGTGGTCTAATTGTATCTCACAAAAAGTTTTAATTTATATGTCTGTTTTCCCTACTTTTTGAGCTTCATGAGGGAGGATATCTCAAATATTCAGAAAGCCACAAATAAGTAATAGAAATCGAATAAATAATTAAATAGGTAAATGAAAACTCTTTTAAGCCATATATTATCAACCTATGTAAGATGGTAGGCACTGAGAGAAGGCATCAGGGGGCAGACAGATGAAACCATAATTACAGACAACTAGCCAATCTGATCACATAGACCACAGCCTTGTCTAACTCAATGAAACTAAGCCATGCTGTATGGGGCCACTCAAGATGGACGGGTCATGGTGGAGAGGTCTGACAGTATGTAGCCCACTAAAGAAGGGAATGGCAAACCACTTCAGCATTTTTGCCTTGAGAATCTCATGAATAGTATGAAAAGGCAAAAAGACAGGACACTAAAAGATGAACTTACTGGGTCAGTAGGTGCTCACTGGAGATCAGTGGAGAAATAACTCCAGAAAGAATGAAGGGATGGAGGCAAAGCAAAAACAACACCCAGTTGTGGATGGGACAGATGATAGAAGCAAGGTTCAATGCTATAAAGAGCAACATTACACAGGCACCTGGAATTTTAGGTCCATGAATCAAGACAAACTGGAAGTGGTCAAACAGGAGATGACAAGAGTAAACATTGACATTCTAGGAATCAGCAAACTAAGATGGACTGGAATGGGTGAATTTAACTCAGATGACCATTATAGCTACTACTTCAGGCAGGATTCCCTTAGAAGAAATGGAATAGCCATCATAGTAAACAAAGGTGTCCCTCTGTTCATTTCCAAGGCAAACATTCAATTTCATGGTAATCAAAGGCTATGCCACAACCAGTAATGCTGAAGAAGATGAAGTTGGACAGGCTCCAAAATCACTGCAGATGGTGATTGCAGCCATGAAATTAAAAGACGCTTACTCCTTGGAAGAAAAGTTATGACCAACCTAGATAGCATATTCAAAAGCAGAGACATTACTTTGCCGACTAAGGTCTGTCTAGTCAAAGCTATGGTTTTTCCTGTGGTCATGTATGAATGTGAAAGTTAGACTGTGAAGAAGGCTGAGCGCTGAAGAACTGATGCTTTTGAACTGCGGTGTTGGAGAAGACTCTTGAGAGGCCTTGGACTGCAAGGAGATCCAACCAGTCCATTCTGAAGGAGATCAACCCTGGGATTTCTTTGGAAGGAAGAATGGTAAAGCTGAACTCTGGTACTTTGGCCACCTCATGCAAAGACCTGACTCATTGGAAAAGACTTTGATGCTAGGAGGGATTTCAGGCAGGAGAAGAAGGGGACGACAGAGGATGAGATGGCTGGATGGCATCACTGACTCGATGGACGCAAGTCTGAGTGAACTCTGGGAGTTGGTGATGGACAGGGAGGCCTGGCATACTGTGATTCATGGGGTCGCAAAGAGTCGGACACGACTGAGCAACTGAACTGAACTGAGCATGAAGATCTACAAGACTTTCTAGAACTAACACCCCCAAAAAGATGTCCTTTCCATTATAAGGGACTGGAATTAAAAAGTAGGAAGTCAAGAAACACCTGGAGTAACAGCAAATTTGGCCTTGGAGTACAGAATGAAGCAGGGCAAAGGCTAATATAATTCTGCCAAGAGAAGGCACTGGTCATAGCAAACACCCTCTCCAACAACACAAGAGAAGACTCTACACATACACATCACCAGAAGGTTGACACTGAAATCAGATTGATTATATTCTTTGCAGCCATAGATGGAGAAGCTCTATACAGTCACCAAAAACAAGACTGGGAGTTCACTGTGGCTCAGATCATGAACTCCTTATTGCCAAATTCAGAGTGAAATTGAAGAAAGTGGAGAAAAGCACTAGATCATTCAGTTCAGTTCAGTTCAGTAGCTCAGTGGTGTCTGACTCTCTGCGACCCCATGAATCGCAGCACACCAGGCCTCCCTGTCCATCACCAACTCCTGGAGTTCACTCAGACTTGCATCCATCGAGTGAGTGATGCCATCTAGCCATCTTATCCTCTGTCGACCCCTTCTTCTCCTGCCTGCAATCCCTCCCAGCATCAAAGTTTTTCCAATGAGTCAGGTCTTTGCATGAAGTGGCCAAAGTACTGGACTTTCAGCTTTAGCATAATTCCTTCCAAAGAAATCCCAGGACTGATCTCCTTCAGAATGGAGTGATTGGATCTCCTTGCAGTCCAAGGGACTCTCAAGAGTCTTCTCCAACACCACAGTTCAAAACCATCAATTCTTCGGCACTCACCCTTCATCACAGTCCAACTTTCACATCCATACATGACCACAGGAAAAACCTTAGCCTTGACTAGATGGACCTTAGTCGGCAAAGTAATGCCTCTGCTTTTGAATATACTATCTAGGTTGGTCATAACTTTTCTTCCAAGGAGTAAGCACCTTTTAATTTCATGGCTCCAGTCACCATCTGCAGTGATTTTGGAGCCCAAATAAACAAAGTCTGACACTGTTTCTACTGTTTCCCCATCTATTTCCCATGAAGTGATGGGGCCAGATGCCATGATCTTCGTTTTCTGAATGTTGAGCTTTAAGCCAACTTTTTCACTCTCCTCTTTCACTTTCATCAAGAGGCTTTTGAGATCCTCTTCACTTTCTGCCATAAGGGTGGTGTCATCTGCATATCTGAGGTTATTGATATTTCTCCCAGCAATCTTGATTCCAGCTTGTGTTTCTTCCAGTCCAGCGTTTCTCATGATGTACTCTGCATATAAGTTAAATAAGCAGGGTGACAATACACAGCCTTGACATACTCCTGTTCTGATTTGGAACCAGTCTGTTATTCCATGTCCAGTTCTAACTGTTGCTTCCTGACCTGCATACAGATTTCTCAAGAGGCATGTAAATAGATGTTTTTCTGGAACTCTCTTGCTTTTTCCATGATCCAGCAGATGTTGGCAATTTGATCTCTGGTTCCTCTGCCTTTTCTAAAACCAGCTTGAACATCAGGGAGTTCATGGTTCACGTATTGCTGAGGGCTGGCNGAACTCTGCATTCAGATACTTATATCTTTCCTTTTCTCTTTGTCTTTTCACTTCTCTTCTTTTCATAGCTATATGTAAGGCTTCCCCAGATAGCCATTTTGCTTTTTTGCATTTCTTTTCCATGGGGATGCTCTTGATATCTGTCTCCTGTACAATGTCACGAACCTCATTCCATAGTTCATCAGTCACTCTATCTATCAGATCTAGGCCCTTAAATCTATTTCTCACTTCCACTGTAAAATCATAAGGGATTTGATTTAGGTAATAGCTAAATGGTCTTGTGGTTTTCCCTACATTTTTCAATTTGAGTCTGAGTTTGGTAATAAGGAGTTCATGATCTGAGCCACAGTCAGCTCTTGGTCTTTTTTTCTGTTGACTGTATAGAGCTTCTCCATCTTTTGCTGCAAAGAATATAATCAATCTGATTTCGGTGTTGACCATCTGGTGATGTCCATGTGTAGAGTCTTCTCTTGTGTTGTTGGAAGAGGGTGTTTGCTATGACCAGTGCATTTTCTTGGCAAAACTCTATTAATCTTTGCCCTGCTTCATTCCTCATTCTAAGGCCAAATTTGCCTGTTACTCCAGGTGTTTCTTGACTTCCTACTTTTGCATTCCAGTCCCCTATAATGAAAAGGACATCTTTTTTGGGTGTTAGTTCTAAAAGGTCTTGTAGGTCTTCATAGAGCCGTTCAACTTCAGCTTCTTCAGCATTACTGGTTGGGGCATAGACTTGGATTACTGTGATACTGAATGGTTTGCCTTGGAAATGAACAGAGATCATTCTGTCGTTTTTGAGATTGCATCCAAGTACTGCATTTCAGACTCTTTTGTTGACCATGATGACTACTCCATTTCTTCTGAGGGATTCCTGCCCACAATAGTAGATATAATGATCATCTGAGTTAAATTCACCCATTCCAGTCCATTTTAGTTAGCTGATTCCTAGAATGTCGACCTTCATTCTTGCCATCTCCTGTGTGACCACTTCCAATTTGCCTTGATTCATGGACCTGACATTCCAGGTTCCTATGCAATATTGCTCTTTATAGCATCAGACCTTGCTTCTATCACTGGTCACATCCACAACTGGATATAGGTTTTCCTTTGGCTCCATCCCTTCATTCTTTCTTGAGTTATTTCTCTACTGACCTCCAGTAGCATATTGGGCACCTATTGACCTGTGCACTATGTGCAGCTAGTGGCGGCACCTGGTGCGCTAAGTGTGGCCAAGAGCTACCCCACGCCTGAGGTCAGAGGCAGTGACCTAGAGTGCCAGGCTGCGACGGCGCCGGAATGGCCGAGAGGAGCTACCCCGCGTCTGAGGTCAGGGGCAGCACCTGAGGCCAGGGGTGGCGGCTGGGAGAAGCAACCCCATGCCCAAGGAGTGGTGGCTGTGAAAGCATAGTCTTTCTTGAGTTATTTCTCTACTGACCTCCAGTAGCATATTGGGCACCTATTGACCTGTGCACTATGTGCAGCTAGTGGCGGCACCTGGTGCGCTAAGTGTGGCCAAGAGCTACCCCACGCCTGAGGTCAGAGGCAGTGACCTAGAGTGCCAGGCTGCGACGGCGCCGGAATGGCCGAGAGGAGCTACCCCGCGTCTGAGGTCAGGGGCAGCACCTGAGGCCAGGGGTGGCGGCTGGGAGAAGCAACCCCATGCCCAAGGAGTGGTGGCTGTGAAAGCATAGGAGGGCCTAGAGGAGCCATCCCACATTAAAGGTCACAAAGGGTGGAGGGAGGAGATACCCCTCATTGAAGGTAAGGAGGAGCAGCTGTGCTTTGCTGGAGCAGCCGTGAAGAGATACCCCATGCCCAAGGTAAGAGAAACCCAAGTAAGATGGTAGGTGTTGCAAGAGGGCATCAGAGGGCAGACACACTGAAACCATACTCACAGAAAACTAGTCAATCTAATCACATTAGGACCACAGCCTTGTCTAACTCAGTGAAACTAAGCCATGCCCCCGGGGCAACCCAAAATGGGTGGGTCATGTTAGAGAGATCTGAAAGAATGTGGTCCACTGGAGAGGGGAATGGCAAACCACTTCAGCATTCTTGCCTTGAGAACTCCATGAACAGTAGAAAAGATCATTCAAGTATGACCTTAAATCAGATAACCTATGATTATACAGTGGAAATGAGAAATAGATTAAAGGTCCTAGAGCTGATAGAGTGCCTGATGAACTACAGACAAAGGTTTATGACATTGTACAGGAAACAGGGATCAAGACCATTGCCAAGAAAAAGAAATGTAAAAAAGCAAAATGACTGTCTGAGGAGACCTTGCAAATAGCTGTGAAAAGAAGAGAAGTGAAAAGCAAAGGAGAAAAGGAAAGATATACCATTTGAATGGAGAGTTCCAAAGATAGCAAGGAGAGATAAGAAAGCCTTCCTTAGGGATCAATGCTGATCAATGTAAAGAAATAGATGAAAACAATAGAATGGGAAAGAGTAGAGATCTCTTCAAGACAATTAGAGATAAAGAAACTTTTCATGCAAGTTCAGTTCAGTTCATTCACTTAGTCCTGTCCGACCCATGAACTACTGCACCAGGCCTCCCTGTCCATCATGAACTCCTGGAGTTCACCCAAACCCATGTGCATTGAGTTGGTGATGCCATCCAACAGTCTCATCCTCTTTCGTCTGCTTCTGGTCCTGCCCTCAATCTTTCCCAGCATGAGGATCTTCTCAAACGAGTCAGCTTTTTGCATCAGGTGACCACTGGAGTTTCAGTTTCAACATCAGTCCTCCCAATGAACACTCACGACTGATCTCATTTAGGATGGACTGGTTGGCTCTCCTTGCAGTCCAAGGGACTCTCAAGAGTCTTTTCCACATCACAGTTCAGAAGCATCAATTATTCGGTGTTCAGCTTTCTTTATAGTCGAATTCTCACATCCATACACGACCACTGGAAGCACCATAACCTTGACTAGACGGACCTTTGCTGACAACGTAATATCTCTGCTTTTAATATGCTGTCTAGATTGGTCATAATTTTCCTTCCAAGGAGTAAATGTCTTTAAATGGGCTCAATAAAGGACAGAAATGGTAGGGACCTAACAGAAACAGAAGATATTAAGAAGAGGTGGCAAGAATACACTCATTACTTTGCCGACTAAGGTCCGTCTAGTCAGTTCAGCTCAGTTTAGTCACTCGGGCGTGTCCGACTCTTTGCAACCCCATGAATTGCAGCACACCAGGCCTCCCTGTCTATCACCAACTCCCGGAGTTCACTCAGACTCACGTCCATTGAGTCCGTGATGCCATCTATCCATCTCATCCTCTGTCATCCCCTTTTCCTCCTGCCCCTAATCCCTCCCAGCATCAGGGTCTTTTCCAATGAGTCAACTCTTCGCATGGGGTAGCCAAAGTACTGGAGTTTCAACTTTAGCATCAGTCCTTCCAATGAACACCCAGGGCTGATCTCCTTCAGAATGGACTGGTTGGATCTCCTTGCAGTCCAAGGGACTCTCACGAGTCTTCCTCAACACCACAGTTCAAAAGCATCAATTCTTTGGTGCTCAGCTTTCTTCACAGTCCAACTCTCACATCCATACATAACCACAGGAAAAACCATAGCCTTGACTAGATGGATCTTAGTCGGCAAAGTAATGTCTCTGCTTTTGAATATTCTGTCTAGGTTGGTCATAACTTTCCTTCCAAGGTTAAGCGTCTTTTAATTTCATGGCTGCAGTCACAATCTGCAGTGATTTTGGAGGCCTCCAAAATAGTCTGACACTGTTTCCACTGTTTCTCCATCTATTTCCCATGAAGTGATGGGGCCAGATGCCATGATCTTCGTTTTCTGAATGTTGAGCTTTAAGCCAACTTTTTCGCTTTCCTCTGTCACTTTCATCAAGAGGCTTTAGCATATTCAAAAGCAGAGACATTACTTTGCCGACTAAAGTCCATCTAGTCAAGGCTATGGTTTTCCCAGTGGTCATGTATGGATGTGAGAGTTGGACTATGAAATAGGCTGAGTGCCAAAGAATTGATGCTTTTGAACTGCGGTGTTGGAGAAGACTCTTGAGAGTCCCTTGGAACTGCAAGGAGATCCAACCAGTCCATTCTGAAGGAGATCAGCCCTGAGATTTCTTTGGAAGGAATGATGCTAAAACTGAAACTCCAGTACTTTGGCCACCTCATGCAAACAGTTGACTCATTGGAAAAGACTCTGATGCTGGGAGGGATTGGAAGCAGGAGGAGAAGGGGACGACAGAGGATGAGATGGCTGGATGGCATCACTGATTCGATGGACGTGAGTCTGAGTGAACTCCGGGAGTTGGTGATGGACAGGGAGACCTGGCGTGCTGCGATTCATGGGGTCTCAAAGAGTCGGACATGACTTCGTGACTGAACTGAAATGAACTGAATGTTTTGAAGAGTGGCGGCTCAGATGGTACAAATCTGCCTGTAGTGCAGGAGACCCAGATTCAATCCCTGGGTTGGGAAGATTCCCTCGGAGAAGAGAATGGCTACCCACTCCAGTGTTCTTGCCTGGAGAATCCCTTGGACAGAGGAGCCTGGATGGTCACAGTTTATGGGGTCACAAAGAGTCGGACACAGCTAGCAACTAAAACTAACACAAAATGATCTCATCTCTACATCCTTATTTCAGTAACTTCTATAAATACCCTATTCTGAAGTTCTGGATGGACATACATTTTGGAGGGCTACCACTGAAACCCTCTATGACCCCAAAGTGTTACCTTGCTTTCAAAGTAAACAAGCACCTTTCAGTATTCATTAGCATGGCTAGGTGGATGTATAGATCACATTATCTAGCTTTAAACAAGTTAATCTTCACAAAGTGACAAGTGGATCAAATTTTTTCAGCCTTAAGAAAACCAACAGATTGAGTATAAGAATTACATAACCCATTGAAAAAAATCAGAATATATAAAGATACTTCTTCTATCCTTTGTATGAGTTCTTTATCAGCCACAGAAAACTACAGTCACATAATCATACCTAATACAACCAAAGTAGACCAAAATTTTTAAAATCACCAGGAAGTTAATGGATTGACTTCTGCTAACATCAATAATAAATCTTTGAGACTTTCTTTAATTTTGGTATGATGTTATTATAATTAGTAATTCATTTTAAAATTAAACACTCAACATAGAGCCACAACACAATTTTTTCAGTCATGTTTAAAATTCATCTTAATTTTACAATATTACTCAGTCACACAATAGACATAAAAATCACCTTTGGAAGTTTCTCACTATGAGAAAAAAAAATTTAAGCTCCTATTATCTAAGAAATCTTTGTTCTTTTTCTGGTTAAAAATTAGCAGAACATACATACATACACACACACACACCCCACACACAAAATGAAAACAAAATAATAAGCCTTTTTTATGAGTAAATCACTCTGAGCATGTATAGAACATGTGGGTGACTCAGATGGTAAAGAATCTGCCTGCAGTTCAGGAGACCTGTGTTTGATACAAGGACCAGGAATATTCCCTGGAGAGGGAATGGCTACCCACTCCAGTATTCTTGCCTGGAGAATTCCATGGACAGAGGAGCCTGGTGGGCTACAATCCATGGAGTGGCAAAAAGGCGGACACAACAGAGTGTCTAATACTTTCACTTTTCATAGAACATGCATCTGAAGACTGGAAGAAACAAGAAGTGGAATGACAATCTACACATGATGATATGTTTTCCCTAAAGCTGGAGGGAAATATTGATATTTTCAATTAGAAATATCAGTATTTCTAACATAACTCATTCTGCTTGCTAGATTCTGTTTCAAAAATAAGATATATCAAAACTAATTTTTGCACATGATGAAATTGAAGATGTATCATAAAAGACATACTGTTGGCAGTGAGCTCTTTAATTTTTAAAAAATAGTGTTTTTTCCTGACAATATTTACATTAAAACATTAACGGAGCAATTATTTTGGCTAAAGACTAAAGAGAAGATTATAAGGAGACATCACTGGAATGGGGCCACGTTTTGAATCCATTCACGTCATCCTTCATAAGCAAACTACAGCAGCAAAATAAATGATAGACGTACACAGAGTACTTCAGGAAGTCAGGGATGCAATTCATTTGTAAAAGACCTTGAAAATACAATAGAGTTCTTACAAAACCTCAGTGTGACGAGGTGGGGAATACGCAGGAGAAGCTGCTGCACAGCCCGGTTGTGTATTTGTTGCTGTTTTGGTTTGGTCACTAAGTCGTGTGCAACTCATGCGCTGTGCTTGCTATCTTGCATCAAAACCTTTAAAAAGTTGTTGAACTGAAGATGAGCAGTACACAAAAGTCAGATCACAAGAGTCAGACACGATTTAGTGAGTACACCACCACCCCCACCAAGGCACTTCCATACTGTTCTCCACAGTGGCTGTATCAATTTACACTCCCATCAGCAGTGCATGAAGCTTGCCTTTTCCTCATACTCTCTCCAGCATCTACTGTCTGTAGATTTTTTTGATGATGGCCATTTGACCAATGTGAGATGATACCTCATTGTTATTTTGATTTGCATTTCTGCAAAGCAGAAACAGACACAGAAGTAGAGAACAAATGGATGGATACCAAGGTGGGAAGGAAGGGGTGGGAGGAATTGGGAATTTGTGATTTACAAATATACACTATTGATTGTTGTTTAGTTGCTAAGTCATCTCCAACTCTTTTGTGACCCCATGAACTGCAGCCTGCCAGGTTCCTCTGTCCATGGGATTTCCCAGACAAGAATACAGGAGTGGTTACCATTTCTTCCTTCAGGGGATCTTCCCAGCCCAGGGATCAGACTTGCATCTCCTGCTTGGCAGGCAGATTCTTCAACACTGAGCCACCAGGGAAGCCCATGCACTATTGGTACTATGCATGAAACAGATAACTAAGAAGAACATACAGTATACCACAGGGAACTCTACTTAATGACATGAACAGAAAGGGAATCCAGAAGGGAGAGGATCCATATATATGTATGGCGGTTTCACTTTGCTGAACATAGAAACACAACATTGTAAAGCAACTATAACTCCAATAAAAATCAATTTTTTTAAAAAACTGTTTAAACGTGCTGACCTGGTCCATGGAACATGAAGCCCTTGGTAGTATAACCTCTAGCAGAAAATTTCAAAAAATAGTGATAACTGTATATAACCTGTGCATTCCACTTAAAAGTGAAGCTTTGATAATGAAAAATAAAAAGATGTTTTTTAAGAGTGGTGAAAAGGGAATTGTTAAAATGACTATTCTTAAATATTTCTACACTTATGTGCATTTGCTACAAAAAAATATGATTTGTACCATCTAGAAAAACTTATATCTGCACACTTTTAAATTGGGAACATTCTGTCAAATAACTGACCAGTATTCCTCAAATCTGCTAAAGTCATCAAAAATGAAAAAGATCTGAGAAAACAAAGAAAGTTAACTGTCACAGTCTGGAGAGCCTGAGGAGTCACATCCCATTCTGATATAGAAAATGGACATTAGGTAAAGACAAAGGAAATCAGAAAATGTTTGGACTATAGTTAATAGTAATATATTAACATTGGTTCATTAGTTGTGACTAATGTACCGACTAGTGTAAGATGATAACAGTTAGGAAACCAGGGCTATGCTACATGAGAGCTCAATGTACTCCGCATCATTTCTGTAACTCAAAATATTCTAAAGTTCATTTTTAAAAAACATGTAATCAGAATTTTTTAACCCATTTATAAATCTCCCAAATGAAATATGGCAGTGGACTCATGTACTAAATATACAAACTGATCATCCTCCAAGTAATTTGAAAGAAAATTTAATAATGAATATCAAGGAATTTTCTAGCCAGAGACTTTAATAAAAACATTAGCATGATCAGCATCTGGGACGAAAATGAAAGTCATGGTTTAGTAAGTATAAAGTGAAGTCACAGTCGTGTCCAACTCTTTGTGACCCCATGGACTGTAGCCTGCCAACCTCCTCAACCCATGGGATTTTCCAGGCAAGAATACTGGAGTGGGTCGCCATTTCCTTCTCCAGGGGATCTTCCTGACCCAGGGATCAAACCCTGGTCTCCTGTACCACAGGCAGACTCTTTACTGTCTGAGCCACCAGGGAAGCCCTTAATATAGCTAACACCATATTCCCTCCATTTGCATCTGGTTATCTTGGTGAGGTATCTCTAACCTGTGAAAGAAGTTAAAAACAAATATTCAAATAAAAGGAACCAGATCTTCAAATCTCTGTATGAAAATCTGTAAGCCAAAAGTTTTCAAATAATGCAATATTCAATCACATTGTTAGTCACTCAGTCGTGTCCGACTCATTGTGATCCTATGGACTGTATAGCCCACCAGGCTCCTCTGTCCATGGACTTCTCCATGCAAGAATACTGGAGTGGATGGACATTTCCTTCTCCAGGGGCTCTTCCCCACACAGGGATCGAACCCATGACTCCTGCATTGCAGACAGATTCTTTACAATCTGAGCCACCAGGGAAGCTAAAGGGGGCCTGCAGGATGATGATAATCCTCACCGCATTGCTATTAAGCTTAGCCCGATGACTTCCTTTGACCAATGAAATGGAAGTAGAAGTGGAATGGACCACTTTAGAAGAGAAGCTTTAAGAAAATCCTATGCTTCTAGAATCTCTTCTTCTGTCATGAGTGCAGCAATCCCCCCACTCCCAGGAAGAAGCAGTTCCAAATTAGCCCAGTTCCCTGAGTAAGGAGTCAAAGGTGACCCACAGCATACATTTAAGTCAGAAACAAATTTTATTGCATTCCATACTGAGACTTTGAAATTGTTTGTGGTATAGCACAACTAGGCAAAGCTGGCTGCCATGAGCAAAATTAAGGCCCCACTTAAAAGTACCATCATGAATGTACAGTAAGACTTCTTGGCATGGCTATGGGTTTACTCCCAACCACATTCATCTGCATGGAGGCAGGCATGGCATGTGTGTAGAGCTAGATTTAAGCAGGATTGTGAATCATTAAACTGTATAAAGAAGAAATTAGCAAGAGATTTTGAATGTTACGAAGAAGTACTTATCATAATTAATCATGACACTGAAGTAAGAAATAAGGAATTGAGGGGCACTAAGGAAGCATGAAAAGGTATTAGGGAAACAGATTGAAAGTCTTGGTGGGGAGTCAAAGGATTTTTGGAGTTGAGTTACTGGAGAGAGTGAAATGAAAAAATAAGAGGCTGTGGCCAGAGCATGGATGCTCCCTCTCTGCAAGAATGGCTGTTTCTGGTGACCAGATCTAGAGCAGAGCCCCTCAAAACGATATCAAAATCTATGAGCCTCATATGGGTCCACAGTGAGATAATTGCAGAAACTGGGAATAAAAAGTAGAAAACTTGACAACTTGACAGTGTTGTGACGCCTCTGCACGACATTTAATGGTGGGTTTGTGTCCTTTGCGTCTACATACTTTTTAACAGTTTTAAAATTTTCCAAAAGCATCAGTTCACAATAAGTTAGACATTACTGTTAAGTCCCTTCAGTTGTGTCCGACTCTGTGTGACCCCACAGACAGCAGCCCACCAGGCTCCCCCATCCCTGGGATTCTCCAGGCAAGAACACTGGAGTGGGTTGCCATTTCCTTCTCCAATGCATGAAAGTGAAAAGTGAAAGTGAAGTCGCTCAGTCGTGTCCGACTCTTAGCGACCCCATGGACTGCAGCCCACCAGGCTCCTCCGTCCGTGGGATTTTCCAGGCAAGGGTACTGGAGTGGAGTGCTATTGCCTTCTCCGAAGTTAGACATTACAAAATAACAAAAACCAACAATACAGAATGTGGGTTTCAACTTCCTAGACAATTTCGACAGTACTTCTCAACTTTTTGATTTCTGGACCCTTTTACACTCTTAAAAATTATTGAGGGCAAAAGCATTTTATATAGTTTATATGAGTTAATATTCATTGTATTAACAGGAATTATTAAAATATTTAATTCCATTAAAATGTAATAAACCCATTCAGTGTTAACATGTGTATTTTTTTATAAATAACTGCTTTCCGAAACAAAATATACAAAGAGTGGCATTGTTCTACATTTATGCAAATCTCTCTAATACCACCCCAAATAGCAGACAGCTGGATTCTTGAGTCTGCCTCTACATTTAACCTATTTTTACATTATAGGTCATGCAGCCTCTGGAAAATATACTATATTCATGAGAGAGAGAGAGTAACATCTTAGCAATATTATGAAAATAGTTCTTTTTTAAAAATTTATTTATTTTAATTGGAGGTTAATTACTTTACAATATTGTATTAGTTTTGCCATACATCAACATGAATCGGCCACAGGTATACACGTGTTCCCCATCCTGAACCCCCCTCCCTCCTCCTCCCCCGTCCTTGGGCCCTAGAAAGTGTCTTGGGCACCTCAGGGTACATTGGACCACACTTTGAGAACTGCTGGTTTAGAATGTAGACAATGGAATGTCTGAGGCAGGATGTAAGACAAAATGGTTGGAGGAAAGAAGCTGAAAAAACAGAGGCCAGAGTATTGGAAATCACTGATAATTATAGTAGGAATTGTGTTAAAGAGAATGGTTGTGTGTAGAAGAGCTAAAAATATACAAGGCCGGGGCGAGTGAAACAGAGAAAGGATAAGTTTCCTGGATGGCAGAACACATGAGTAGTGACTTATAGAGTTCTCCTTTAGAAGTTACAAAAATTTTTTAATTAATTTTTATTTTTAGAAGTTAACAAAATTTGAACAAAGTTGTTAAGAGAAAGTGTTCAGTTTAAGAAAAATCAGGCAAGTTAGTTATTTCAGCTCTTCACAGAGCGTTAAATATGATGAGGCCATAAGAGATACAGGGATTAAAATGCTTTGTTCTTTTCCCTGATGTGATTTCTGGTCATTTATATTTAATTGGTAGTTATTAATTGTAATGACTTTTTATTACCAGCAGGTCTGAATGATGCTAGCCAGCCACAGTTGTTGTGTTTGGGCACTCTATAAATCTCCTCCTATGATACAACAGGCCAATAAAATAAGCATCACAATCCTTCAAGAAACAGTCAATAGTTTATAAAATCTAGGCAATGATTGACATGTCTGGTTTTATTCTCTGCCAGCTATTAGTAGCAAAGGTCAAAACAGAACAATAAGTCAATTGAAACTTCAAATGAGCTTACATCTCTCTTTTTCAGACAAATGAGACCCACACCCCCAGGAATGTGCAGCTCAGAAATCAAAATGACATCTTTGGCTGAGCTATAGGAGAATAGAATTGGGAATTTCAAGTAGACTTAAATGCCACATTTAGGAAGGTTTTAAAGTAAATCACATCTAAATCCCAGACCCCAATTAAAACGCTATTACTCTTGTTGAGCTTTGGCACTTCTAAAAAGATCTTAGGGCAGAGGAAGGAGGAATGAATAGAGGACTAGGACAAGAAAACAGAGTCCAGGGACCTCCTAGGCTCACCAATGAAAACATTATTTAACAGAATAGGAATGATTTGTCAAGGCGACATTCACATTCCCAGCGTAATTAATTTTCATTCCCATCATTGAGCATGAAGAATTAGAAAGTACATGAAGCAGAGAATTATAAATGTTCTCGGGTGAAAAATAAGAAGTACTTGACAGTATTGGTATTATTTAACGCTCACTGAGCACCAGAAAGGGGCCGGCCTGGCATGGTCCTGAACAAGGCAGGAACATGCCATAAAGTCCTGAGAATGGCTGTGATAAGCCAAAGCCCTTATGTTTCATCAGTACTACTATCTGTCAACCTGGATTCAGTAGCAATTTAAATCCAGGCCATTGTTTGCAAATGCTTTGTTATACCTTTTTTTAGAACTACACAACTCTCATAAAGCCAACTTAGCAACTGCTTGACTGATTAGTTCCTATTTAGGATATCTTCACTTTGATTCATGATATCTGCATTTTGTGTACCCAGAAGGAGATTAGCTGAAGTCACAATTTACAAATTTACAAGCAGTTTACCACTTCTCATCTCGCCAACCTACGGTACTCTGAAGGAGTGTAAAAAGTGTTTACTAAAAAGAAATGGCAAAAAGAAAAGCAGATTCATAAATGTTTGTGGGGAAAGAACTCAAAAGACATTTAGCTTTTCTGTACATAAACCTCAAATGGTACTCTTTATTTTTTAATTTTTTATTGAAAAATTATTGATTTGAGACTTCACAGGTAACTCAGCTGGTAAAGAATCTGCCTGCAATGCAGGAGACCCCAGTTCAATTCCTGGGTCAGGAAGTTCCCCTGGAGAAGGGATAGGCTACCCAGCCCTGGAAAAGGGAGAGGCTACCCACACCAGTATTCTTGGGCTTCCCTAGTGGCTCAGATGGTAAAGTATCTGCCTGCAATGTGGGAGACCTGGGTTCGATCCAATCCCGAGGTTAGGAAGATCCCCTGAAGGAGGGCATGGCAACCCATTCCAGTATTCTTGCCTAGAGAATCCGCATGGACAGAGGAGCCTGGCAGTCCCCAGTCTATTGGGTTGCAAAGAGTTGGACACGACTGTGCAACTAAGCACACACATTACTGATTTACAATGCAGTGTGAGTTTCAGGTATACAGCAATAAAATGATTCAGATATATATTTTCTTCAGATTCTTTTCCATTATAAGCTGTTGTAAGATACTGAATATAGTTCCCTGTGCTATATAATAGGGCCTTGTTGTTTATCTATTTTATACATAGGCGTATGTACCTGTTAATCCCAACTCCTAAATTATTCCACTTCCACCTTTTCCCTTTTGGTAACCATGTTTATTTTCTATGAAAAGACATTAACCTCTATCCAATACCCATTCTTTACATGCTCATCTGTACCCCAGATATGCCCTGCAATGTTGAGTCTTCTTCCCTGGCAAAATCAAGAAGAGCATTTAAGGCATCTCTGCTCTTTGTTTCTCCATGCAACATGAGTGCATGCTAGCTAAAACACTTCAGTCATGTCTGACTCTTTGAAACCCTATCGACCATAGCCTGCCAGGCTCCTCTGTCCATGGGATTCTCCAGGCAAGAATACTGGAGTGAGTTGCCATTCTCTTCTCTAGGGGATCTTCCCAACCCAGGGATCGAACTTGAGTCTCCTGCATTGCAGGTGGATTATTTACCACTAGGGCCACCTTAGAACTCAGCAAATGTGAGAGTGCTAATGCAAAGTCACTTCAGTCATGTTAGACTTGGTGCAAACCTATGAACTGTGTAGCCCCCACTGGCTCCTCTGTCCATGGGATTCTCCAGGCAAGAATACTGGAGTGGACTGCCATTCCCTTCCCTGAGGATCTTCCAGACCCACGGATCGAACTGGTTTGTCCAACGTCTAACTGGCATTGGCAGGCATGTTCTTTACCACAAGCAGCTTCTAAAAGTAGCAACGCATGATTTAGAGAGCTTAGTACAAAAATGACCAAATGATAGAGTACTAAGACTTTAAAGGAAATCATGGATTCAAGCATAACCATAGCTAGGATCACAATCTTAAAGAAGGAAAAGCGTCATGACACATGCTTGTGATTCCTTTCCAGAATTCCAGATAAACACAGAGAAGCCAGTGTGTCAATTCTGTGTGATTATAATCATCAAAAAGAACTCGGGACGTCTTCTTTCACTTGTGCTACCTCTTTCCTCAGGACTAACGTTGCTTCTACAACGTAGCTTATATCACTCTGACCCAATCAAAACAAGCATGCCCCTTTTAAACAGTGCTGCAAAGGAAGCAAACTAAAAGCCTTTTATCCATTCTGCCCTTCTCAGCCTGTAATATTTTCTATTTTAATGCAGAATCCTAACAGCATTTTCCAGTTTATCCCTCTTTACTCTTAAAACGAAGCTTTGCAACTGGATTGCTGACTAGAGATTCACTCTAAGAAGGTATCAAGCTGTTTTGGTAAATGGCCAACTATTGATAATAAGATACATTACGTCCCTTTCATGTTACCTTTAGCATTGCTTTGATAAGGATCTAACAACGGAAGCATTTTCATAGGTACATAGGTTTTCTGTAACATTTCATCCCATTTAATGCATTTGTATCTGTTAATGATTGTGTATGCCCAAGGTCACTGTGTTTATTTATGTCATGTTCAAAATGACACAGATTTAGTTCAGACTCTGATCATAAATTTTAGGTGATGTCAAAATTTAGGTGTTTTGGTGATACTACTAATTGCAAGCCAGTCCAACTTTAATTTCTTCACAGATGTAAATAATATTCTATGCAACCTGGGCCAAAAAAAGAAGTGATGACAAGGGAACTAATCGAGTGTAAGAAAAGATTAACACCAAAGACAATAATGTCAAGCAAATTCTCTCATCTAGATAACCTAGCCTATATTTAAACAAGTGACATATTTCTAAACTGAGCTGCTTGATGTTACAGTTAAGCAGAGGGATAAAGCAGGGAGTAATTCCACTCCATAGTCAGCCAGAATTCTTTTGTGTCTAGAACTCTCTCAACATAGCAGAAATAATGAGTTTTGTGTCTTTTTGAAATTTTTTTCAAATAACATTCATTTCTATTATTTCATTCTCATCACCTTACAAAGACAGTACAATGGATATTTTCATCACATTTGACAGAAGACATTGTAGCAAAGATTTGTCCAGAGTTGAAGTAAAAAATCAAACATAAGAACTTAGTTCTCCTGGTCCCTGGATGTGAGAAGTTGGGGTACAGTCATTTCTCTACCTTTGGCTTTGTGAGTAGACAAGATGCTCAGAAATGTTCCAGGACAGGATCTGTCAACCTCAACACTAATCCTATTTTGGACAGGATTATTCTTTGTCTTGGGCTTCCCAGGTTGTTCAGTGGTAAAGAATCAGCCTGCCAAGGCAGGAGATGCAGGTTTGATCCCTGGGTTGGGAAGATCCCCTGGAGAAGGAAGGAGCCTGGGGCGCTATACTCCAGGGGTTGCGGAAGAGTTGAACATGCACATTTTTGTTGTGGGGCAGAGGAAGGACTGTTCTGCACATTGGAAGATGTTTAGAAACATCCATGTCCTCTATCTGGGCTTGTCTGGTGGCTCAGATGGTAAAGACTCTGCCTGCAATGTGGGAGACCTGGGCTCAATCTGATCCCTGAGGTGGGAAGATTCCCTGGAAGAGGGCATGGTGACCCACTCCAGTATTCTTGCCTAGAGAATCTCCATGGACAGAGGAGCCTGGCAGAGCCCAATGCATGAGGTTGCAAAGAGTCAGACACAACTGAGTGACTAAGCACACACACATGCCCTGTACCCACTAGACAGGAGTAACATCTCCTTTCCAGTTGTGACACAAAAAATGTTTCTAGACATGACCAAATGTTCCCTGAGGGGCAAAATTTCCCAACTTGAGAACCACTGGCCTAAAGATGACTTCAAAGAAGTCATATGATTCCCCGGCTCTCAGTAGCCAAGGGAAATAAGTGATTTGGAGAGTTTTACCATTCAGAGCTATAAGAGAGGGTCTGCAAGAGACTGGTTTCAGCATAACACAGGGTTTTGGGAGCAACAATCTTTCCTCTGCCCTTTTCCCCTCATGTCAGAAGCAAGGAATTCAATGTCACTTACTATAAGGTGGTTGGTACACTAATGTGCTTGTGTGTCCAACTCTTTGCAACCCCATGGACTGTGGCCCACCAAGGCTCCTCTATCTATGGAATTTTTTAGGCAAGAATACTGGAGTCAGTTACCATTTCCTCCTCTAGGGTATCTTCCCAACCCAGGATTGAACCTGTGTCTCCTGCACTGGCAGGTGGATTCTTTATCACTGCACCACCTCAGAAGCTCACTAACAGCCTTCACCTATAGTGACCTTGCTGGTGAGAGAAATCAGCTTGTATCTTGAGAGTGCTGAGCCATAGGGCTTTGGAGATGAACAGCAAATCTCAGGACTGCCATGTGTGAGCATCAAGGCTGTGCCCTGCACAAGAACACCTCGTTGAGGTAGCAAACAAGAACTGAAACACAAGCTACAGTCAAAGTCAAGCTGGGAGATTTGGTCTGGCACACAGATACATCTCTCAAAGAAAGAGAAACATAGTTTTATTTTTTCCAATTTAGTTGGAAATTTTTTTTTCCAATTCAGATTTTCTTTTTCCAATTCAGTTGGAATTCTGCCCAAGTTGGAGTATTTTTTCCTAATTCAATTTTTTAAAAATTCATTTAAAGGCACCATTTGAGTTAGTGGTTCTACTGGGACATGGTCAAAGGATAAGGAAAGAGAAAGAGAAATGAGGAATCCAGGAAGATGTCAACACTACCTCCAGTTGGCCATGAATCATGCCATGGATTCAATGGTCTCCTGGAGAAGTCAAGTTCAGACATAACCCTTATATGGGTCACAAGCTAGACACTGGGACTCCTGCAGTAACAGGCTATGTAATGAACTGATTGGGTCAAGGCACATAAATGAAAGTGGGCTATTATACATTGAAGAGAATTATAAGGCGTGAACTACCCACCTTGAACTACTTGAAGAACTAACATATATTATTAGACAGAGATGCAATGTCTAAAAGACAGACATGAGAGAGAACCTTACCATCACTGACAGCCAACTCACCAGATCATCCTCTAGGAAATATTCTCTATCTTCTGTGTGCCCTTAAACTAAGGATCACACACAGAATAAGGAGATGAAGGTCTCACTATTCCAACATGCTAGAACTAGAAGTCTGCCTGCGCATGGTCCAATAAGCACTGTGAATTAAATATGATAGGAATATGGAAATAAGCAGGACTACACTTCAAAACTGGAGAAGGCAATGGCACCCCACTCCAGTACTCTTGCCTGGAAAATCCCATGGATGGAGGAGCCTGGTAAGCTGCAATCCATGGGGTCACTGAGAGTCAGACACGACTGAGTGACTTCACTTTCACTTTTCACTTTCATGCATTGGAGACAGAAATGGCAACCCACTCCAGTGTTCTTGCCTGGAAAATCCCAGGGACTGGGGAGCCTAGTGGGCTGTCATCTCTGAGGTCGCACAGAGTTGGACCGACTGAAGTGACTTAGCAGACACTTCAAAACAATCATAAGACTGGTGTAATAGTTAAGGGTAACCCATACCTCAGTTGGTAAAGAATCTGCAGTGCAGAAGACCCTGGTTTGATTCCTTGTATGGATATGAGAGTGGGATTATAAAGAAAGCTGAGCACTGAAGAATTGATGGTTTTGAACTGTGATCTTGGAGAAGACTCTTGAGAGTCCCTTGGATGGCAAGGAAATCCAACCAGTCAATCCTAAAGGGAATCAGTCCTGGGTGTTCTTTGGAAGGACTGATGCTGAAGCTGAAACTCCAATACTTTGGCCACCTGATGTGAACTGACTCATTGGAAAAGACCCTGATGCTGGGAAAGACTGAAGGCGGGAGAAGGCAATGACAAAGGATGAGATGGTTGGATGGCATCACTGCCTCAATGGACTTGAGTTTGAGTAAGCTCCAGGAGTTGGTGATGGACAGGGAAGCCTGGTGTGCTGCAGTCCATGGAGTCGCAAAGAGTTGGACATGACTGAGTGACTGAACTAAACAGACAGCCAGCTTTGCAATTCTCAGGATTTTACTCTCCCTGCCTCTCCCTTCTGTCCCCACCCAGACTGGTATTTTCCATACAGATATTATTTCTAATATCTAATTTCAAAAAAATCTTGACATATTTCCAAAAATTTTAAGAAATATAGAAATTAAGAATTTGCATATTCTTCTACTTCTTAGCTTATTTACTTATGTATCCAGAGACAACGGTATTTACTAAATGGAAGAAAATAGACAGGAGGAGCTTAGTCTTATCAAAGATTCAAAGATTGTGTGCTCACTCATGTCCAGCTCTTTGCGAACCCATGGACTGTAGCCTACCAGGCTCCTCTGTTCATGGGATTTCCCAGGCAAATATATTGGAGGGGGCTGCCATTTCCTTCTCCAGGAGATCTTCTGGAACCAGGAATCAAATCCATGTCTCTTGTATCTCCTGCATTAGCAGGCAGATTCTTTTAACACTGTGACACCTGGGAAGTCCCAGTAAAGGCTCTGAAAATATAAATAAAATAGCGGTCTCTGCATTGCTGCCAGAAACACAATCAGTCTGCAAATTTCTCCCTCCTCATCCAGGGCTCCCAGATTGGAGTTTCTCTATAACCTATCCTCCTTCCAGTGCTGTTTCCCTTGCAAAAGCTCAGCTCTAGACAAATCTAAATATTCAGCTTCTCTATCCCATGTCCATGTCATTAAGCACTAGCGAGGCCATAATTCTATGATGAATCAACCTTTGAAGCAGTTGTTGCTGCCTAGATGCCTAAGCACAGACATTTTGTTTACTCACACATTCCAACTCTATTGTTTTTGCTGTCCAACTCTAGTCATTATTAAATTGATCTGATGTCTCTACCAGGATTGCCCTTGCACATTTAATCTCCATCTAGTCTTCCCAGCTTTAGGAGTCAGTGTAGTCCCCTCTTTGAGAAATTTTGCTTGACTTCTTCAGCCATGATAGGTTATTGGCCTCTAGGTTTGCATGCAGACTTTTAATACAGTTATCACAGCATTTCCCTACTGTTCTATAATTGATGATTTACATTGCTGACTTCCACAAGAGAAAGTGAAACCTTTAAAGGAAATGATTTTGTATTGCTAATGCCTAGCATTATGTCTAGCACATATATATTCAATAAATGGCATTTAAAAAAGAGATGAAGAGAGGAAAGGAAGGAAGAAGAAGGAAGGAAGGCAGGGAGAAAAGGAGGAAAGAAAGAAAGAGAGGAGGGGAAGAGGGAAGGAGAAGGGAGGGTGAAAGACAGTATGAAGGCACTGGGAATTTTCTCAGAAGACAGATTCAGGCATCCATTTTTTTTAAACCTTCCCAAACACAACCCCTACTTCTCAATTTGCTACTCACCTTTTTATCCACACAAGCTCTGCCTGTCACATTGCTATAGTACAATCCTGTCATATTGTTGAGTTTCTCCTTTGCTATTCTCTAAAGAACAACTGTGGAAGGATGTGAATGTGAATGAAATATATAAAACCTTAAGCCTAGAAGCCTTGTTTCCCTTTCTAACACACCTATCATGATACACCCCTTTCATTTGACTCTTTAATGTGCCTCGCTATTCCACTAGGAATGTGCCTCTAGGAATCTATCACTGATTCCCTGGCACAGAGCCAGAGGCTAATTCAGTGATGCTTCATTGCTATGTCTAAAATTGTCACTCCTCATTGATCCCCAACTAGAATAGCCCCCAAAGCTTGAGTGAGTTGACTCTTTTCTGTCGATATGCTCATCACAGTGTTAGAGAGATTAAGGGCAGCTCTTGTGATCTGATCACTTAGGGGTTTCAGTGTGGGGTCACAGAGGCAACAGCCACTGGGCTCCAATATGTCCAGTCTTCTCTCTTCACACAATCAAAATGAAATCTTGATAACTAGGTCATCAGCTCCTCCAATAAGCTAGGACACAAGTGTTTTCAAGTTTAGACCCTTGCCTTGTTGCCCTCATTCTATCAAGAATTTGGAAGAGGCTGAAGTTGACAAACATTTATATAAAGTTTTCCCTCATGAAGAGGTGCTTGAATATGTTTTATGTCAGAATAAAAGGTGAAGGCTAAAACCTTCAAATTTTTATTGCTACAAGTCTTCTCAGGGTATACAGTTCATTATTATTTATATGAAAGAGACACAGAAACAAACTCAGTTTGACTAAAACTCAGTTGGCATGCACTTTGCATTTCCTTTTAGAAAAAAAAATAATTTTGATAGAAACAATATAAGCTAATGATTAGAATTAGTTTGGTAGTTGTTCAATTAATAGTTGTCTTATTACAGAAAATTTGACTTTAATCATAATTTAAGCTCCATCTTGTTATGCTATCTAACTGTAATTTTATATTGCCTCTTAGTTGAGTTTAAAATTATGGTGGACAAGTAAAAATGTCCTATAAATAATTGAAAAGAAAAGCTAGAATATAGTTAGTGGCCATGATCAGAGAAATTTGGATTAAGAAGTTATTCATAGAGGTGATAACTGAGTAAAACTATTGATTATAGGGACTTCCCAGGTGGTGTTAGTGGAAAGAACCCACCTGCCAATGTAGGAGATGTAAGAGACAAGCATTTGATTCTTGGATCAGCAAGATCCCCTGGAGGAGGGCATGGAAACCTACTGTAGTATTCTTGCCTTGAGACTCTCATGGACAGAGTAGCCTGGCAGGTTACATTCCATAGGGTTGGAAAGAGTCAGACATGACTGAAGCAGCTTAGCATGCGTGTATGCACTGATCATAGAGAATAAGAGAACAGAGCGTTGAAAAAGATTGCTATTCATAAACAAATCAAAAGAATGAAAAGCCATGAAAAGACAAATCTACCATGAGGAGGATTTTTGGCCTCACTGTAGTTAAGGCCAAAAAGTACCTGTCTTCTTTTTTCAAGTATCTGGAGTGCCTGACATTGAGTTCTCTGTAAGTATTATATGTGTGTGTATATGTACGTATGTGTATAGTAACATCTCTGTAAATACTTGATGACTAAACAAATAACAGGGTGTTAAATCAGATACTAAAGCTGAAGTATATTCTACACTTAGGTGCTAACTACAGATAAAATTAAAAGTAAAATGTTCAATCTTAAAAGGATTTTAAGATGAAAATTGTATACACATGAACTTTGGGATGAAGAACTAGAGATCAGTGGTGACTGATGTTAACCAAACTCATTGTGGCATATCATTTCACAATAGATACCTATTTGGGATGGACATGTACACACTGCTATATATAAAATGGATAACTGACAAGGACCTACTGTGTAGCACAAGGAGCTCTGTTCAATGTTATGCGGCAGCCTGGATGGGAGGGGAGTTTGGGGGAGAATGGATACAGGTATACATACAGCTGAGTTCCTTTTCTCTCCACCTGAAACTGTCACAACATTGTTAATCAGCAATGTGTGCATGTGTGCGTGTTCAGTCACTTCGGTCGCGTCCAGCTCTGCAACCCTTTGGACTGTAGCCCACCAGGCTCCTCTGTTCATGGGATTCTCCGGGCAAGGATACTGGAGTAGGTTGCCAAGCCCTCCTCCAGGAAATCAGTACTCAGTATAAAATAAAAAGGTTAAAAAAAGTTATAATGTTCAAATACAATAGAAGTTGACTTCTCCTTCATTTCAAATGCCAATTGTGTATTCTTGGTCAGTTTTTTTCTTTCAAGTGCTGACTCAAGAATTCAGACTCACTGTGTCTCGTGGCTCTGCCATCTTCATAACCTGGCTTCCAATATGGGAAACACCTGACTGTGCGCATCTACAGAAAACTGCCTAAAGAAGAATTTGGCAGATTTCATTCCCCTTCATATTCCATTGGCAAGAGCCAATGTGATGGACCCGCTTAGACATAAAAGGACTGAGAAATACCCCCTTGACTGGGCATTTCTCTTAGGCAACTACAGCATGAGAGAAAGTACAATCTTTTTGCAGGATGATTAATCACCTCTGAAATGAATCAGGAGATTTGTTTTGCTTTGTTTGTACAATCATTAAGTTTAGAAGAATTAACTTGATTTAAAGTGTCATCAGAGGAGACAAAAGGAGAGACACTATAGATTCAAATGAAGACTTAAATGATAACTACATTCTGGGACAAGACATACCAATTAAATGGCATAAAATCAAACAAATTTTTAGTCTCATCTCGAGTGGAGTTAAAACTTCTGTCTCTTGACCCTGATACTACTAATAAAAGTGAAATAAAATTTCAGTTCATTGTAGCTATAAAGCTGCTAAAAGTTGTTTTTCTCTTCCAGTTGGGTGGAGAGGTTTGCCCTGAGTGGAGGAGGGTAGGACGAGGAAGAGGTAGTTACAGGCCTATAATTAAAATGCTTTGTTATTCAGGCAGAAAGTTGAGAGTGATAAATGGAGTACTACAGTGTAAATGCCTGACATTAAACTGCTGATTGGTAAGGCATTCAATTCAAAAGACTCACATATGAATAAACACATTGCCAGTTATAAGACACAGCTACTAGCAAACTAAGTGGGTAAAAAACTAGGTTACCCACACCCACAAAGTTGCCCTTTCAGAAAACCCTGGGCAACCTAGATAATTGACTGCCTGAGTGACCTGCCTTCACTCTTCTGCACCAAACAGCTAATAAGGAGTTCAGTTCAGTTCACTCAGCCGTGTCCGACTCTTTGCGACCCCATGGACTGCAGCATGCCAGGCCTCCCTGTCCATCATCAACTCGCGAAGCTTGCTCAAACTCAATTCCATAGAGTCGGTGATGCCATCCAACCAACTCATCCTCTGTCATCTCCTCCTCCCACCTTCAGTCTTTCCCAGCATCAGGGTCTTTTCCAATGAGTCAGCTCTTCGCATCAGGTGGCCAAAGTATTGGAGTTTCAGCTTCAGTATCAGTCCTTCCAATGAATATTCAGGACTGATTCCCTTTAGGATGGACTGGTTGGATCTCCTTGCAGTCCAAGGTACTCTCAAGAGTCTTCTCCAACACCACAGTTCAAAAGCCAATAAGGAATGACCCTGCAAAACCCTAGACACCCAACTCAGACCCTGATAAGAGCAGAGCATGAAGTCCTTTCTCTTATATACCTGTGACCATATTGCATGGCCTTCCAGTATGCCCCATACCCTCCAGGATATGAATATTTAATGTTGTTCTTCCAAGTTCCCTGATGGTTTTTTTGCTGAAGTGTGCTCTGAGGTCATAATTATTAGAAACACAAGCCCTGACTCAGCCACAACACTGGCCCCAATGTGATAATGTCTGTAGAGCTTGGTGGGAATAGTGCAGCCCAGGCAATGCCTTAAGCATTTCTAGCTGAGAGCCCTGCTGTCAATCAGCTGGGACCAATTCAAGTACTGTGATGGAGACTGTACTGAATTACTTTTTTTCTAATAATAAAATAAACCTTGTATAACAAAAACAAATAAAACTTGGGTTTTTTTCCCCTCTGTTTGGGTTAATTCAGCTCTGTGTGTGTGTGTGTGTGTGTTCAGTTGTGTCTGACTCTATGTGACTCTCTGGGTCACAGTCTACCAGGTTCTTTTGTCCATGGGATTTCCCAGAAAAGAATAATGGAATGGGTTGTCATTTCCTTCTCCAGGGGCACTTCCAGATCCAGGGATGAACCCAGGTCTTCTGTATCTCCTGCTCTGGCAGGTGGATTCTTTACCAATGAGCCACCAGGAAAGCCCAAATTTTGCTATAACACCTATCAAAGATTACTAATCAATTCAAAAAAATGAATAATTACATATTAATAAGGTGTCTATCCTAAAATCAAGGGGGGAAAAACTTTTGGAACATAAGGCACTTTGTTCTGGGGGCCAATACGATAAACTAACAACAAAAAGACAACTCTTCAACTAAATAGAGAATTTTTTAAATAAATGAGAAGCAGGGTACTTTAATAGCAGGTATTTTGGTTTTAATGATTTTTTTGAAATTTACTGAAAATTTGAAAATAAAATTTAGACATTTGATACATTCAGAAATTAAATTTAGAAAAATTAAATAAAATACAGAGTTGAATGTTCCTTGTCATCCAATGCCAAGTAACAAATTTCTATTTAAAAGAAAATTTGGTGGAACAGTATACCTAGGAAGATGAAAGTAGTCTTTAGTCAATAACGCAGTGTTTACTCTGGGAGAACATTTTCCACTTGGTTATGGAAATGATGTGGTGTTGATGATGATAATTGTGGTGGCTGCGATGATGAAATACTAGTGGAGGAACACATGTGCCAAACTCATTTATGCAGTTCAGAAGTTCTGTATCTTTCAGTCTGCTATTTTCCTCTTTTCAAATTAGGTCCTTCCCTAGACATTGTCACACTGAGGGAAGTCAGATACAGACAAATATCATATGATATTACTTATATGAGGAATCTAAAACCGAAGTTGCAAATGAACTTACTTACAAAACAGAAATAGAGTCACAGGTGTAGAAAACAAATTTATGGTTGCTGGGGAAAGGGCAGGGAGGGATATATTAAGAGACTGGGTTTGACATATACGCATTACTATATATAAAAAGCCTCTTGATGAAAGTGAAAGAGGAGAGTCACAAAGTTGGCTTAAAGCTCAACATTCAGAAAACGAAGATCATGGCACCTGGTCCCATCACTTCATGGGAAATAGATGGGGAAACAGTAGAAACAGTGTCAGACTTTATTTTTGGGGGCTCCAAAATCACTGCAGATGGTGACTGCAGCCATGAAGTTAAAAGACACTTACTCCTTGGAAGAAAAGTTATGACCAACCTAGATAGCATATTCAAAAGCAGAGACATTACTTTGCCTACAAACGTCCGTCTAGTCAAGGCTATGGTTTTTCCTGTGGTCATGTATGGATGTGAGAGTTGGACTGTAAAGAAGGCTGAGCACCGAAGAATTGATGCTTTTGAACTGTGGTGTTGG
>SJXQ01010011.1:0-29588 GCA_006408695.1 Aepyceros melampus | reverse complement strand
CAGTCGTGTCTGACTCTTTGCGACCCCATGAATCTCAGCACACCAGGCCTCCCTGTCCATCACCAACTCCCGGAGTTCACTCAGACTCGCGCCCATCGAGTCAGTGATGCCATCCAGCCATCTCATCCTCTGTCGTCCCCTTCTCCTCCTGCCCCCAATCCCTCCCAGCATCAGAGTCTTTTCCAATGAGTCAATTCTTCGCATGAGGTGGCCAAAGTACTGGAGTTTCAGGTTTAGCATCATTCCTTCCAAAGAAATCCCAGGGTTGGTCTCCTTCAGAATGGACTGGTTGGATCTCCTTGCAGTCCAAGGGACTCTCAAGAGTCTTCTCCAACACCACAGTTCAAAAGCATCAATTCTTTGGCGCTCAGCCTTCTTCCCAGTCCAACTCTCACATCCATACATGACCACTGGAAAAACCATAGCCTTGACTAGACGGACCTTAGTCGCTAAAGTAATGTCTCTGCTTTTGAATATACTATCTAGGTTGGTCATAAATTTCCTTCCAAGGAGTAAGCGTCTTTTAATTTCATGGCTGCAGTCACCATCTGCAGTGATTTTGGAGCCCAAAAAATAAACTCTGACACTGTTTCCACCCTTAGTTTTGTTTTTTAATGTTCAGCTTCCCAACCTTAGCACCTACGAGAGAAACCAAAAAATTTGTGCTATAGCGCCACCTTCTGGAAGACAAAAGGCTCCTAACTTCCAACCTCTTGAATTTCTAAAATTGTAGTCAATAAAACTTTGTTTAAACAAGTATTCACTATTTCAAATGTGATGGTAGAGGCACTTTTCATTAAACACCATGAAAAATCACAATAAGCTATCACAAAAAGAAAAATGACAATTTTCTAGCAATGACTATTATGAAGAAATTAAAAGAGCTATGAGAAAACTCGGGAAGGCAACGCAATACTGTCAGGGATGAAATTAATGAACAGAAGGAGTACTTTACTATAGAATTTGAAGTCTCCAAAAAAAGAACCAAATAGAAATTCTGCTGCTGAAGAACTCATGAGATGAAGAATGCATTAGAAATAAAGCAGGTCACATGGTTGATTCATATTGTTGTACAGTGGACACCGGTACAACATGGTACAGTAATTATCCTCCATTTAAAACTAAAAAGTAATTTTAAAAAAGAAGTAATAACTGACAATTTTGAAACCTGTAGAGGCAACTGGATATACAAGTCTGTGAAGATACTAGAACACCCTATTAATGCAAAAAGGCCTTCCCCAAGGCATCTTATATTAAAACTGTCAAAAGTAAGTATTAAAGAAAGAATTTTAAAAGCAGTCAGAAAAAAAAACCAGTAACCTGCAAAGATAACCCCATTAAGTTATCAGAGATTTCTCAGCAAAAATTCTACAGGCCAGGAGAGAATAAAATGACATATTCAAAATATTGAAAGATAAAAACTGACCTCTAAGAATACTCTAAAAAGCCCAGAATTAAACTCTTCCATATATAGTCAACTAATCTTCAACAAGGGAGCCAAGAAAATTTCCCTGGGAAAAGACATCTCAGCACATGATGCTGGGAAAACTGGAGAAACACATGCAGAACAATTAAATTGGATTCTGATTTCATACCACTCACAAAAATTAACTTAAAATGGATCAAAGATTTAAACATAAAACTTGAAACTATTTAACTCCTAGAAAAAAATTAAGGAGGAATAAGCTCATTCATCTCCATCTCGGCAATAATTTTAGGTGCACAATACCCAAAACAGCAACAATGAAAGAAAAAACATCAACAAATGAGATTATACCAAACTCAAAAACTTAAAAAGCAAAGAAACAATTAGCAAAATGATCATAACAGTAAAATTTTGCACATCATATATTGGCAAGTGATTGATATCCAAAAGATAAAGAATTCAGTCAAATCCACAACCAAAAAAAAAGCAACTCAATTTTTTAAATGGACAGAATTAAATCTCATCACTTCATGAGAAATAGATGGGGAAACAGTGTCAGACTTTATTTTTTGGGGCTCCAAAATCACTGCAAATGGTGATTGCAGCCATGAAATTAAAAGACGCTTACTCCTTGGAAGGAAAGTTATGACCAACCTAGATAGCATATTCAAAAGCAGAGACATTACTTTGCCAACAAAGGTATGTCTAGCCAAAGCTATGGTTTTTCCTGTGGTCATGTATGGATGTGAGAGTTGGACTGTGAAGAAGGCTGAGCGCCGAAGAATTGATGCTTTTGAACTGTGGTGTTGGATAAGACTCTTGAGAGTCCCTTGGACTGCAAGGAGATCCAACCAGTCCATTTTGAAGGAGATCAGCCCTGGGTGTTCTTTGGAAGGACTGATGCTGAAGCTGAAGCTCCAGTACTTTGGCCACCTCATGGGAAGAGTTGATTCATTGGAAAATACTCTTATGCTGGGAGGGATTGGGGACAGGAGGAGAAGGGGACGACAGAGGATGAGATGGCTGGATGGCATCACTGACTCGATGGACATGAGTCTGAGTGAACTCCGGGAGTTGGTGATGGACAGGGAGGCCTGGCGTGCTGCGATTCATGGGGTCGCAAAGAGTCGGACACAACTGTGCGACTGAACTGAAGAATTAAATAGACACTTCTCCAAAAAAGACATCAAAGTGGCCAACAGATACATGGAAACATACTCAATTTTAACTATTAGTGAAATGCAAATTAAAACCACAGTAAGAAATCACCTCACACCTGTTAGAATGACTATCCTCAAGACAAGAGACAACAGGTGCCAATGAAGATGTGGTAAATAAGGAGCTTTTATATATTGCTGATGAGAATGTAAACTGGTCCAAGCACTATGGGAAAATATACAGTTTCCTCAAAAAGTTAAACATAGATCTATCATACAATCCAGAAATTCCAGTTCTGGGTATATACTCAAAGCAAATGAAAATTGGCTTCAACAAGATATATACACTTCCATGGTGATGGTAGCTTTATTCCCAATAACCAAGAAATGAAAACAAAGGAAATGCACATCAACAGGTGAATGGACAAAAAGGATGTGATACATATACTCTGTGGAATATTATTCAGTCAGGAGAAAGGAATATGTCTTCCCATTTGTGACACTGTGATGGGCCTTGAGCATGTTACACTAAGTGAGATGAGTCAGAAAGACAAGTACTGGGTAATGTCACTTACATGTGGAACCTAAAAAAGTTAAATGTGTAAAAACCAAAGCAAAATGGTGGTTTCCACAAATGGGTAGTGGGGGTAAGACTGACGGTGTTAAGGGTACATACTTGTAGCAAGTAGTAAATAAGCCATAGAGATCTAATGTGCAGTGTAATGAATATAGGAAATCATATTGTACTATCATTATATAATGTGACAAATATTGCTACATTGGGAATTAGATTACAATATATAAAAGTATCAAAGTAAAAAAAAAAAACAAAAACTACCATTGTAAATCCCTCCCGAGAGTTCACCTCCTCTAAGTAAGTTTCTCAATTTCTCTAAATAGAGTTAGCCTTAGTCTCTTAGGAGTTTCCTGGTGGCTCAGCAGTAACAATCTGCCTGCGATGCAGAAGACTCAGGAGACCTGGGTTCAATTCCTGTGTGGTGAAGATCCCCTGGGGAAGGGCATGGTTACCCACTCCAGTACTCTTGCCTGGAGAGTCCCATGGACAGAGGAGCCTGGCGGGCTACAGTCCATAGGGTCTCAATGAGTCAGAAACGACTGAAGGAATTGAGCATGAGCACATGGTCACTTATCTTTATTTTTACATAAACAAAATATAAAATATGATCTAACTTACCTTCCATCTTTTCCTCTACCTGACAGTGACCAATGTGACTGGTCAATATTTGACATTCCAATACTTAATAGAATATTTTACTTATTCTGTGCTAAGAAAAGAACTAAGTAGCTGCTAATTTTAGAATTTGCCTTAATTGCTTTCTTCAGCTACTGTAGTAGGTGAGTTAAAATGCTGTTGGATTCTTTTTAATCTTTTTATTCATTTGTCCTATTATAAAATAGGATAATAATTTCCCGACCTGCAGATTTCATAGACCCCTAAAGTTTTCCCCCATTAACCAACATTTTTTCCACTTCACTTTGGAACAGTGGAGCCCTTGTTACTGACCAGCACTGTCTTGGATCAGCACTTGGGAGACAATGGTTCATGAAATAATGCTAAAACTATTTCCAGTAGTCGTGTATGGATGTGAGAGTTGGATCATAAAGAAGGGTCAAATAATTGATGCTTTTGAACTGTGGTGCTGGAGAAGACTCTTGAGAGTTCCTTGGACTGCAAGGGGATCAAACCAGTCAATCCTCAAGGAAATTAACCCTGAATATTCATTGGAAGGACTGATGCTGAAGCTGAAACCCCAATACTTTGGCCACCTGATGCAAAAAGCCAAGTCATTGGAAAAGACCTTGATTCTGGGAAAGATTGGGGGCAGGAGAAGAAGGGGATGACAGAGGATGAGATGGTTGAATGGCATCACTGACTTGATGGACATAAGTTTGAGCAAACTCCAGGAGATGGTGAAGGACAGGGAAGCCTGGTGTGCTGCAGTCCATTGGGTCACAAAGAGTCAGACATGACTAAATGACTGAACAAATAACAATCCTGAGCCTGTGATGTTACTCCAGAAATAAGGCCTTGGTCTTATTGTACCAAGAGGAAAAATTCCAACAACTGCACATGAGCCCAGAGACCAAAAGGTCTATGTTTCTGAGCCTTTGCTCTCAAAAGATGGCTAACATTAACCAATTGACAAACTGCAAATTCCTAGTGGTGTTCATAACTTGTACAATTCTCTCAGTAGATGTCCCTCATCCTACCATTCCTAGGAAGCCCCAGCCATTGATAAACAAGGCAAAGTGCCTAACATGGTTTGGGACGGCAGTTATTTTGGGCCATGTGGAAGCCACCTGCAGAGATATTTTTAAGAGACATTCAGGCACTGACTCTATTTTCCGTCTCTAGTTGCTAGTTCTGAAGCTATTTCATGAAACGGAAGAACCTGATGTATTTAAACAATCCCTTAGACACAGATGTAGAGAACAAACATATGGACACCAAGGGGAGAAAGGGGGGATAGGATGAACTGGGAGATTGGGATAGACATATATATGGTTTAGTCACTCAGTCATGTCTGACTCTTTACACCCTATGGACTGTAGCCTGCCAGCCAGGCTCTGGTGTCCATGGAATTTTCAGGCAAGAATACTTGAGTGGGTGTCATTTCCTTCTCCAAGAGGATCGATCTTCCCAACCCGGATGATCAAACCCCAGTCTCCTGCATTGCAGGTAGATTCTTGACTGACTGATCCACCAGGGAAGCATATATATATATACATACACACACACACACACACACACAAATATATGTAGATAGATATATATATATATACACAAATATATGTAGAGAGATATATATATAATAGATATAACTAATAAAACAGATAAGTAATAAAAGACCTACTCTATAGCTCAGAAAACTCTACTCAGTGCTCTATGGTGATCTAAATGGGAAGGAAACCTTAAAAAGAGGGGGTAGATGATTCGCTTTGCTGATTCCCTTTGCTGTACAGAAGAAACAACATTGTAAAGCAACTATGCTCCAATAAAAAGTAATAAATAAAGTGTGGTCACTACAGAAAATTTTTTAATAAAAAATAAACAATCTTTACAAAAGCTATGAAAAACTTAGGTGGTTATTAAAAAGCAGAGACATCATTTTGCTGACTAAGGTCCATATAGTCAAAGCTACATTTTTTTCAGTAGTCATATATGGGTGTGAGAGTTGGACCATAAAGATGACTGAGCACCAAAGAATTGATGCTTTTGAATTGTGGTGCTGGAGAAGACTCTTGAGAGTCCCTTGGACAGCAAGGATATTGAACCAGTCAATCCTAAAGGAAATCAGTCCTGAGTATTCATTGGGAAGACTGATGCTGAAGCTGAAGCTCCAATCCAGTGAAAAGCCTCACTGGAAGACTTTGATGCTGCAAAACATTGGGAGCAAGAGGAGAAGGAGGCAACAAAGGATAAGATGGTTGGATAGCATCACCAACTCAATGGACAGGAGTTTGAGCATACTCTGGGAGATGGTGAAGGACAGGGAAACCTGGTATGCTGCAGTCCATGGCGTCGTAGAGTTGGACACAACTTAGTGACTGAACAGCGACAATCCTTTATACAGAAGCACGTAGACTACTTCTGTCAATAATGAGAAGTAAACTTGAGTAGAAAAGAGCAGGGAGTTAGCAAGAATTCGCCCTCTTTCCCAATCCTAGCAAGATCCCAAAAGTCCAAGAATGTCAGAAGCATAAAGAATCTAGAGTCAGGAGAAAAATCTTACTAAAAATATTGCCCTCATTTTTGCTCTGTGTAGTTATCTCATTTCAGTTAGGTTCCATATCCTGGGTAGGAATTAGAGACACAGAAAGAGATAGGGAGATAAACAGATAGATATTGAGCAAGAAGTTCTGTCCCTGTCAATCTCCAGCTCAATCTGTACATAATACCTTAGCTATAAAATGAGAGTTACATTTCTTGGCAAGTCACTGAATTCTGTGACCATTCTGAAAAACACATAGGAATCGTATTTTACCATTTAAGGATACAGGCATTCAGAATACAGGTGGACCCTTATTTCCAACAAAAATTTTGATAATGTAGAATTACATCATCTAACTAATAATAATCAGATCTCTGAACATTTATTAATGCCACAGGTGCATAACTCTTCTACTTTAGCCTGAGGTCTAGAAAGACATGAAGCAAACACTGGAACAGCTGTGCTCTGGTTTCTCTGCCCTGACAGTGAAATAAGAGCTGTGTGGCTAAATGACCATGTATCTAGACCCCATATGTGCTACACGGCCCATTTTGAACTGAGAATAGTAGACAAACTATAATAACCATATTCAAATATGATGAGCAAATGTAATGTTCTTAACACAAAGTCTCATGCAACCATTTTAACTATTCTTCTCAAGAGAAGGCAAACTATATTTGGGGTTTAAGGCAGAGCTTGAGAAATGTCAAGTTTTTAAAATCTGCAGCAGTTTAAGACTTCGGTTTTGCAGTTCCTTTAGGGAACATTTATTTTAATGGCCCTTTCTGATTTTTTACCATAATAGGGATTGGAAGGGTGTCATACAAAGAAGGGCTTCCCTTGTGGCTCAGCTGGTAAAGAATCTGCCGCAATGTGGGAGATCTGGGTTCAATCCCTGGGTTGGAGAGATCCCTTGGAGAAGGGAAAGGCTACCCACTCCAGTATTTGGGCCTGGAGAATTTCATGGACTGTATAGTCCATGGAATCACAAAGAGTCAGACACGACTGAGCAATTTTCACTTCACTTGCCTTCATACGAAGAAAAAATGAAATAGGAAGACTCTATGTGGAACAAAATCATCCATAAGAAAATCCTTTTGAGTCAAAGGAGATGAAAGGCAATGATGAACAGGAAGGAAATAGAGTTAAATTACGTTGCTGAGCTATGTACCAGATACTGAACTCAGTGCCATCTAAGTTACTTCATTTAATCCTCAGAAATACTAGTATTTGAGAGATGCAGATATAGACACAAACACATGGATGCCAAGTGGGGAAAGCGGGGTAGGATGAGTTGGGAGATTGGGATTGACATACATACACTGTTATGTATAAAAATAGATAACTAATGAGAATTTATTGTGCTACTGTATAGCACGGGGGGGGGGCGGGAAAGAAGGTACAATCTGTTTGATGTATTAAATTAACCTTAAAAATACGACCCAATATATATAAGGTGCAGAAAAATACTGTTTGATTCCACTTATACGAGATACCTAGATTAGTCAAATTCATACAGTCAGAAAGTACATTGGTAGATGTCAGGGGATGGAGTTTGGGGAGGGGAGAGGGAATGGGGAGTTCATGTTTAATGGGGACAGAGTTTCAGTTTAAGAAGGTGAACATTTTGGGAGATGGATGATGATGAGAGTTGTACAACAATGTGAATGTACTTAATACCACTGAGCTGTAGAGTTAAATGTGGTTAAAATAGCATATCTCATATTACATGACTTTTATCCCAATAAAAACACATTTAAAAATGCTAAACAAGGGAAAAGGCAGCCTTCAGAATAGGAGAAAATAATAGCAAATGAAGCAGCTGACAAAGAATTAATCTCCAAAATATACAAGCAGCTCATGCAGCTCAATATCAGAAAAACAAAAAACCAATCAAAAAATGAGCCAAAGAACTAAACAGGCATTTTTCCAAAAAAGACATAGATGTCTAATAAACACATGAAAAGATGCTCAACATCATTTATTATCAGAGAAACGGAAATCAAAACCACAGTGAGGTATCAACTCACAGCAGTCAGAATGGCCGCCATCAAAAAGTCTACAAACAAATGCTGGAGAGGGTGTGGAGAAAAAGGAACCCTCTTATACTGTTAGTGGGAATACAAAATGGTACACTCACTATGGAGAAGAGCATAGAGATTCCTTAAAAAAAATGGAAATACAACTGCCATATGACTCAACAATCCCACTGCTGGGCATACACACCCAGGAGACCAGAATTGAAAAAGACACGTGTGCCCCAATGTTCATTGCAGCACTGTTTACAACAGCCAGGACATGGAAGCAACCTAGATGTCCATCAGCAGACAAATGGATAAGGAAATTATGGTACATATACACAATGAAATATTACTCAGATATAAAAAAGAACACATTTGAGTCACTTCTAAAGAGGTAGATGAAACTGGAGCCTATTATACAGAGTGAAGTAAGTCAAAAAGAGAAACACCAATATAGCATATTAATGCATATAGATGGAATTTAGAAAGACTGTAACAACAATCCTATATGCAAGGCAGCCAAAGAGACACGGATGTAAAGAACAGACATTTGGACTGTGTGGGAGAAGGCAAGGGTGGGATGATGTAAGAGAATAGCATTGAAACATGTATATTACCATTTGTAAAATAAATAATCAGTGCCTGGAGAATCCCAGGGACGGGGGAGCCTCATGGGCTGCCGTGGGGTCCCACAGAGTTGGACACAAGTGAAGTGACTTAGCAGCAGCAGCAGCAGCAGCAGCAGCAGTGCAAGTTTGATACATGAAGCAGAACACTCAAAGCCGGTGTTCTGGGACAACCCAAAATGGGCTGGAGGCTGGGGGAGGGAGTTGTGTGGGGAGAGAGTTGGGAGAGGGGTTCAGGATGGGGGGTGAATGTGTACCTGTGGCTATTGGTGTCAGTGTGTGGCAGAGGCCACCACAGTGTTATAAAGTGATTGTCCTCCAATTAAAATAAGTAAATAAATTTTAAAAAAAGCTTGATGAAATAAATAAGCAATAAACAACAAAGGATTTCAAAGAAAAAAATGCTAGTATGTGGTCATTATTGTCCACCTTATAGATGAGGAAATGGATTCAAAGAGTCAAGGTCACTCATCCAAGTTCACACAGTTGGTAAGTGGTAGAGTGAGGTTTTGAACCCAAAACCCATATTTGGCTTATTCCAGTTTACTTAGGAATTTGAGGGCCACTCACAATATCAGTGAATTCCCTCCTGTGTCTTCCCCTAACTGCTTTTATGGAGTAATTGATGAACTACATTTCTGATGAACTTTGTTTTGATGTTTCCAGACTCCAGTTTTCTCTTCCTTGTATGAAATTCTAGATCATTCATTTATTCCACATTCATACATCCTACATCACATGCTACCTGATTTACTAGTCAACTTCTACACATGATTTCTGTTCTTGATTCTTCACCCGAAGGTGGAGACCATATCTCAAAGACTGGGTTCCTCATTGTACAGAGCTGCAAAATACATTTCTTCTCTCCTACCAACAGGTCCCTGGTGGCTCAGAGGTTAAAGCGCCTGCCTGCAATGCGGGAGGTTTGATCCCTGAGTCGGGAAGATCCCCTGGAGAAGGAAATGGCAACCCACTCCAGTATTCTTGCCTAGAGAATCCCATGGATGGAGGAGCCTGGCGGGCTATAGTCCACGGGGTCACAAAGAGTAGGACATGACAGAGCGACTTCACTTTCACTTTCACCAACTTTGAGCAATTAGTATTGCTGCCTAGAGTGTCACAATGAACAACTTGCTTGCACGTTGTACAACCTGCTTCCTGTCTCAGCAAAAAATAAAAAAAAAAAATTTTTTTTATTAATTGGTGATGGTGTAGTGGGTATGATTGTGGAATGATGAAAACAGAAGTTAGAGGAGGGGCAGAAAATGATAGTACTTATGTGTATGTTGCTGAACCTACCAGAGTACTTCAACAGAAACTTGTACATTTTAGAGTTCCATGTTGAATGAAAATAACTCATATAAATGAAAATAATTTGTCTAAAATGTACATCAAAATTACAAACCACTAATTAAAGTGATTTTTTAATTCAGGTTAAACATGCAATTAAAAGGCACTTACTCCTTGGAAGGAAAGTTATGACCAACCTAGAGAGTATGTTCAAAAGCAGAGACATTACTTTGCCAACAAAGGTCCATCTAGTCAAGGCTATGGTTTTTCCAGTGGTCATGTATGGATGTGAGAGCTGGACTGTGAAGAAAGCTGAGCACTGAAGAACTGATGCTTTTGAACTGTGGTGTTGGAGAAGACTCTTGAGAGTTCCTTGGACTGCAAGGAGATCCAACCAGTCCATTCTAAAGGAGATCAGTCCTGGGTGTTCTTTGAAAGGACTGATGCTAAAGCTAAAACTCCAATACTTTGGCCACCTCATGTGAAGAGCTGACTCATTGGAAAAGACTCTGATGCTGGGAGGGATTGGGGGCAGGAGGAGAAGGAGACGACAGAGGATGAGATGGCTGGATGGCATCACCGACTTGATGGACATGAGTTTGAGTGAACTCCGGGAGTTGGTGATGGACAGGGAGGCCTGGCGTGCTGCAATTAATGGGGTTGCAAAGAGCTGGACAGGACTGAGCGACTCAACTGAACTGAAACATGCAGAGGAAATGAAGACTTTTAATCTTCTTCCAACAAATTCTTATCCACAAAGAATCCCTGTGGTTGACCCTCTGCATGCACGTGTATACTCAGTCAAATCCAACTTGTTGTGATCCCATGGATTGTAGCCCACCAGTCTTATCTATATATGGGATTTTCCAGGCAAGAATACTGGAGGGAGTTGCCATTTCCTACCCCAGGGGATCTTCCTGACCCAGGGATCAAACCTGTATCTCTTGAGTCTCATGCATTGGCAGGTGGATTCTTTTACCACTGAGCCACCTGGGAAGCCCCCTTAATTGACCCTCGCTGATCCTCTCAGTTCAGTTCAGTTCAGTCACTCAGTCGTGTCCGACTCTTTGCAACCCCATGAATTGCAGCACGCCAGGCCTCCCTGTCCATCACCAGCTCCCGGAGTTCACCCAAACTCATGTCCATCGAGTCGGTGATGCCATCCAGCCATCTCATCCCCTTCTCCTGCCCCCAATCCCTCCCAGCATCATAGTCTTTTCCAACAAGTCAGCTCTTTGCATGAGGTGGCCAAAGTATTGGAGTTTCAGCTTTTGCATCAGTCCTTCCAAAGAACACCCAGGACTGGCAAAAATTGATTAACTCTCCAATTCTGGTTAAAGCAGGAGATTAGGAATTAAATCATATTTGGTTCATTTTCTCTGGATAATATTTCTCAGTGCCTCTAATATTCTCCCCTTCTTTCAAACTTCCTAAGGAATCTTCATAAGTAGAGAAAGAAGGGTGGAATATAGAGCACAGATGTCCTTGAGGGCATTGTGGGCCCCCCTGCCTCCAAGGCATAGATAGAAATGGTGAGATGCTAATTCTCAGATGTGTGCTCCCTGCTGTGCACCATCCTAAAGGGCTATGATGGCCTTCATTCACCTTAACATTATGCGCCTTGTGTGTGTGTGTGAAAGAGAGAGAGAAAGAGAGAGTCATTCAGTCATATCCAACTCTGTGATCCCATGGACTGTAGCCCGCCAGGCTCCTCTGTCCAAGGCATTCTCCAGGCAAGAGTACTACCTGCCTCTTTTGCTGCAGGTTATTTTTTTAGATTAATTTTTATTTTTTAGTTTGTTTTGCTTTACAATACTGTATTCGCTTTGCTATACGTTGACATGAATCAGCCACGAGTGTACATAATCCAGAGAGATGGTGTGGGGCGGGAGGGGTTGGGGGGGTGGTCAGGATTGGGAGTTCATGTACTTTTTGCTGCAGTTTAGAGTTAGTAATTCATGATTCAGTGTTTTGACTCTAGAAGTTCTCATACACAGTATCAGTCATTTATTATTCAGTCTGTTTTGAGTCCTTGATGACTCACCTCCTGAGTCTAAAGCTCTTCCTTCACCTGGCCCCAGGCAGAGTGCTTTACTCTATCCGGTGCTGTTGGGATCACCTTGCCTCCTGAAATGGTCCTGATTCTTAGCCCAGAATTTTTAAACTTTAAAGTATTCTTCTGATCAATAGTGTTCCCCCACTTTAACATGTGTAGCCTCATTCTGGAGACCCAGATAAGTACTAGTTCAAGAGCCCTAATGTTCTTGAGCTCCCTAATCTTAGCGATGCCCCAAGTTAACTACAACCAAAGCCCCCAAAGAAAAACTGAGACATACACAGCTAATGCTTTAGTATCTTTTTTTTCCAACCTTCATTATACAAATACCTGGGCCAATCTTAATGGGAAAGAGATTTCTCCTGTTTCTCTTATATCATATCTTCCTTCTATCAAGAAGGCCTGTCGTAGAAGGACAGAGTGTATTCTTTACACTGTTAGAGAAAACTGTGAAGAGAGTCCTTGAAACTTAATTTGCTAAAGCAGGGAATAAAGGAATTTGGAAAACTCATTTTCAAGGCTACGGCAAGATCTGAAAGGCTAACGTGGTATGATTTTTATTTTGCATATCAAAAAGGTGAATATCAACTAAATCTTTCTCCTTGTATTCTACACCATCAGTTCCTAAAATAGTCCCAGGCAATGTCTACCCCTGGGGAACTAGGACAGAAGTCTTATATTCAAAAAGGTAAAAGAAAAAAGCACAGTAGTCATTTTCAAACTACATTCCCATTTTACCTCAATGTCAGTGATACATAAAATAACTAGTGGCTGGTATACTCTGTTACCAGAGGCTGAAGTCAACTGTCTGACTTCCTGAAAGTCCAGTTCACTTCAGTAGTTCATGGTTAAGTGCTAAACTTTAACTTCAGGCTATTATTCTATAACTGCTTATTACTAGTCATAAAAGGGAATAGACAATCTGGTATGAATAAGTAGTATAAATTTCACCATAATTCAAAATCATGATTGAAAAATATATATACCCTCATGATGTTAATCATTAGTTCATTTTTATAATATTTCATTGAATCAATTGAGATGTTAATATTCTGAGCCCACAAAATAATATGGCAGTGTTCCACTTTTAGAGCATGCTGATTTCAGTTCTTCTCCCCACTCCTAACTGAGGCCTACTGTTAAAATTATATAAAATTGTATTGCACAAATCCAACCAGATTAGGAATTTTCCTGGGTCTTTATTCATGTACTATTTATGAAGGTGAAGAGGCAGAAAGTTAAAAGCCTCTTGATGAGGATGAAAGAGGGGAGTGCAACACTTGGCTTAAAACTCAGCATTCAAGAAACTAAGATCGTGGCATTAGTTTATGGCAAATAGATGGGGAAAAAGTGGAAACAGTGGTAGATTTCTTTTCTTGGGCTCCAAAATCACTGGGGATGGTGACTGCAGCCACAAAATTAAAAGACACTTCCTCCTTGGAAGGAGAGCTATGACAAATCTAGACAGCATACTAAAAAGCATCATTTGGCCTACAGAGGTCCATATAGTCAAAGCTACCGTTTTTCCAATAGTCATGAGGATGTGAAATCTGGATCATAAAGAAGGCTGAGCACTGAAGATCTGATGTTCTCAAACTGTGGTGCTGTAGAAGACTCCTGAAAGTCTCTTGGACAGCAAGGAGATAATACTAGTCTATCCTAAAGGAAATCAACCCTGAGTACTCATTGGAAGGACTGATACTGATGCTGAAGCTCCAATACTTTGGCCACCTGATGCAAAGAGCCAATTCACTGGAAAAGACCCTAATGCTGGGAAAGATTGAGGGCAGGAGAAGACGGCAACAGAGGATGAGATGGTTGGATAGCATCAGCAACTCAATGGAATTGAGTCTGAACAAACTCCAGGAGATGGTAAAGGACAGGGAAGCCTGGTATGCTGAAGTCCATGGGATTGCAAAGAGTCACACATGACTTAGCAACTGAACAACAGCAATTTATGAAGGTGGAAACTAATGATGTTCAAATAAATCTAAAGTGTTTGGCGCTCAGTCATGTCTGACTCTTTGCACTCCATGAACTGCCCACCAGGCTCCTCTGTCTATGGGGTTTCCCAGGAAAGAGTACTGAAGTGGGTTGCTGTTTCCTTCTCCAGGGGATCTTCCTGACCCAGGGATTGCACCCAGGTCTCCCACATTGTGGGGCAGATTCTTTACCTCTGAGCCAACAGGGAAGTCCTAAATAAATCTAACTAGATTTAAATATATATATATACAAGTCAAAACTCTTATATCATTTTTTTTAAATGCCTGGATCTTTAAGTAAATATATAGCCAGTTCTTAAGGGATCTCAGTCATGTTTCTAAGCCTTGTCATTTGACCAAACTGGCTTTGGATTCAGTGACTGTCCAATTGATGAATGGATGCCTATTGATGGGCTCTTTCAAATAAGAAGGCACATATTGCTCCTCAGCTAGAAAAACTACCCAGCGCTTTATTCATTCATGCTGTGTTTCACTTACTTCATCCAAAGAGGGCTGGATCAGACATTGTGCTTCCCTCAGCTGGTTTAAACAGAAGTAAGGCACCGGATTTCTGCCTCTCATCATGACAGAGCAAAGGGAAATGGTCATAGGCCTCACAAGTGAATAATTAGAAAACTGCACAAAAAAGTTTAAAAAGTATGTTCAGACATTAGACAGCAGGCAACAGGGGATTCTGAATCCTCCAAGAAAAGGAAACAAATGAGGTGGTCCCCACAGCTTTCTCAGCTTTCTACCTGGAAACACTATTCAGGCCATGGTGCAGGGAGAAGGATCTGGATCAAAACAAAGACACCTCACTGAGTTGATAAGATAGACATGTGAGTCAGTGAGCTGGGTGCTTGGAATTTGAAGGGCAGAGTTTCAGAGAGGAAAGTTTGAGAGACTCAGAGCTCCAGAAATACACTCAGCAGTCCCTTCCACTCTTGCTGAATATAAAGTCATGATGCATAGTTTAGAAACCCACAAGTCAGCATGAAAAGCAAAGTGTGGGGCTGAGCTCTGAAGAGCTTATATGAGCCTGGGAGATATTTGAGTTCATACTAGCTGAGAGTAGAGTCCTTCTTGAAAACCTAGGCATTCAAGAGAAACTCTAGAAGGAAAAATGCCTCAGTAGCATGTCTAAACTAGGCACAGATGAAAAGCTATTCTAAATGCAAGGGCCAGTATTACTATAGTAACAAAATCAAACATTATAAGAAAACTTCAGATCATTAGTTCTCATAAACACAGATGAAAATATCTTTTAAAAGTATATGTATACCTATGGCTGATTCATGTTGAGGTCTGACAGAAAATAGCAAAATTTTGTAAAGCAATTATCCTTCAGTAAATAATAAATTAATTTTTAGAAGTATATGTGAATAAAATTAAAAAGGATAAAATCATAACTAAATGGATTTAATCCCAGGGGTGTAAGTATGGGTTAATATTTGAAAACCAACAGATGTATTTCAGTATATAAGCAGGAATATATATATATATATATAAATATTTATATATACATGCAAAGAGTTGACTCATTAGAAAAGACTCTGATGCTGGGAAGGATTGGGGGCAGGAGAAGAAGGGGATGACAGAGGATGAGCTGGCTGGATGGCATCACTGACTTGACAGACGTGAGTCTGAGTGAACTCCGGGAGCTGTTGATGGACAGGGAGGCCTGCTGTGCTGCGATTCATGGGGTCGCAAAGAGTTGGACACGACTGAGTGACTGAACTGAACTGAACTGAAAGATAAACTACCTAACCGAAAAGCAGGCAAATATAAATGACCAGTAAAAATTTGAAAATATGTTCAAATTATTTGCCTTCAGAGAAATGCGGATTTAAAAACATAATAATATATCACTACGTATTAGAATAACTAAAATTTAAAATATTGGTAATTTTAAATATTGAGAAGGAGGTGAAGCAGCTGGAACTTTCACACATTTCTAGAAGCATAAAATGGTACAGTTATACAATTACTTTAGAAAATAATAAGCAGTTTTTTTCATAGGATTAAATACCAGGTATTTACTCAAGACAAATAAAACCTTGTGTCCATGCAAAGAATTATATAGGCATATTAGTAGGAGGTTTATTTGCAATGGTAAACTTGAAGTAACCCAAATATGCATCAATATTAATCAGTGAATAGGTTAACAAATCTCAGTATAGCCTTAAAATTGAATACCACCCAACAATAAACAGGAAGAAGCTATTGATTCACACATGGATGATTCTCAAAAATAGGCCAAGAAAAAGAAACTGGACACAAAAGTGTGTGCATTATATGGTCCCATTTAAACAGAATTCTACAAAAGGTAAATTTGTTCTATAGTGATTATAGTGGTTGACTTGAGCTGAAAGCAGAAATATAACTGAAAATGTTCATGAAAGAATGAAGTGATGTTCTCTAGGCTGATTTTGGTGGTGGCCGCACCAGTGTATGCATTTTTCACTCATCTAACCATGAACTTAAAATTAGTGGATTTTTTAGTGGATTTTATTGTGTATATAAATTATATCTTTAAAAGTTGATTTTTAAAAAATCAAAGGGAAAAAGTAATTCACTACCTTTTTTGTCCATGTCCGGTTCTAACTGTTGCTTCCTGATCTGTATATAGGTTTCTCAAGAGGCAGGTCAGGTGTTCTGGTATTCCCATCTCTTTCAGAATTTTCTACAGTTTATTGTGATGCACATAGTCTAAGACATGAGTAAAATGATCTGAAATGATCTTTTCAAATGCAGCCTGCAAAAAGCACCCTATCATTCTCTTTGACAGTTTAAATATGAAAAATTTTTTCTGAAACAAACATGGCTACCTTCAATGTGTGAGAGGTATTACAGGAAAAATTTCAGTTAATTCTCTACAACTTGAATTTTCTTTCTACCACATAAATTATTATGTGATAAGATACTTCTATGGCCTTCACACTGCCTCTAGGATAAGTTTTAAATTTTTGCTATGGCAGTACATGACTATTTATACTCTAACTCCATCCTAATTTTTTGTCATTTTTGTTAATCAAGTGTGTCCAACTCTTTGTGACCCCATGGACTGTAGCCTGCCAGGCTCCTCTGTCCTTGGGATTTCCCAGGCAGGAATATGGAGTGGGTTGCCATTTCCTTCTCCAGGGGATCTTCCAAAACCAGGAATCGAACCATCATCTCCTGCTTTGGCAGGCGAGTTCTTTATCACCGAGCCACCAGGGAAACTCACCCTACTTTACCATCCACATATTTCATTACCCAACCAACCTCTGCTTTCCCTAAAAACTGCGCCAACCCTCATTCACAAAAATCCAGTGTGCTCTGCATATCTATCCTTTGTACACATTATTCCCTTTTTGTATCTGTTCTTGGTATGTGTCATTCTGCAAGGCTAAGCTCAAATACTGCCTCCTAGAAAGACTAACTTGGTTCTCTGTGGTTCTCCAGGTCCCTGGTAAGTAATTTTATTACATAAGGTATCACAAGACACTCTTAATTTTGTGTGCTTGCCTCCTTGAGTGTATTAGAAAAAAAGTTTCAGAACTGAAACTAGAGTCTTTTAATTCTTGTTACTTTGTTTCTTAATTATTACATACCCTATTCCTTATTTGGTCACTGTGAAGAGTAGAAACACAATAAAGTCTAGAGAATTTAACTTTACCCGTCTTTTGCGTTTTTTTGTTTTTGCTATAAGTGAAGTTATTTTGTTCTGTTTCTTTTTTCTTTGTTTTTCCTCTCTCACCTCACTCATTCCTCTTTAGTGTTATGGGATGTTCTTTGCTTGTTTTGTTTTAATTTTTTTAAAAAAATTTTTATTGAAGTATAGTTGATTTATAATGTTGTGCCAATCTGTCCTGTACAGAAAAGTAATACAGTTATACACATATATGTTTCATTTTTTATATTCTTTTCTATTATGGTTCATCACAGGAGACTGAATGTAATTCCCTGTGCTATACAGCAGGATTTGTTGTTTATCCATCCTACATATAATAGTTTATATCTGCTAACTCCAAACTCCCAGTCATTTCTTCCTCTACCCCCTCTCCTCGTGTTTTTTCAAGGCTGATAAAATATGCTTAATTTTAAAAGTAAGGGTTTTAAGACCTTCTGAGAAAGAAAAAAAAAAAAGTCCTTATTGCAAAGTAGTGATAAAGAGGCTTAGATAATTACTACTGTGGGAAATTCTTCAAAGGGCATGTACCTTGGAGAAAGGGTCAACATAATTAAAAGGCAATGTTCTATGTATAAAATGCGAAGTATGCAAAACCTCCAATAGTTTTCCCTCATGCCTAGACTTACAGCACATGTTCCCCCCAGATTTAAGAAGTTTCCACTGATTTTACAAGGTTGCTACATCCTTACATAGTGTCTTTTTTTACACATTCAGCCTTCTCAATATTTTGTACATACAATAACAAGATTACACTGATAATTGCAATCACATAAAATTTTCCCAAACAGCCTGATTCTCTAAAGTGAAATTGAAAGTTGCTCAGTCATGTCTGACTCTTTGCAATCCCATGGACTATCCAGTCCATGGAATTCTCCAGGTCAGAATACTGGAGTGGGTAGCCTTTCGCTTCTCCAAGGGATCTTGCCAACCCAGGGATTGAACCCAGGTCTCCCACATTGCAGGTGGATTCTTTACCAATTGAGCCACAAGGGAAACCCAGTATGGTCTACAACTATACCACCCTGAATGTGCCCGATCTCATCTGATTCTATAAGTTCCATTTCAATTCATAGGTGTTTGAGTTATTGCTGACCTCTACTTCTGATGCAAATGAGCTCCTCCTTTTGAATATTACTATATAAATTATTCAACAAATCCTCATGCCTTACATGTATTATTTAACTTCAAAAAGTTGTTAGGAGCTAAAATTTCCTTCAAAAACCACCTGTTTTAAAGATGAGCACCAGCTGCAGTCTTATGAAATCCACAGATGTCTGAAAATTGTAAATGGCTTTAGTACAACAAAATGCAAGCAGTGGGTAGAGAAGAGGAGATCTGACCTGTATTTGACAGGGCTGGGCTTTCTTGAAACAATAATTATTGCCTGAGCCTCCAGGAACTGAATTGCCCACATGAGCAGAAGGATCTGCCAACAGAACTGATAATGGTGTTGGATCCTGACAGTCTTCAAATATCAAAAGAGGTCTCACGAGTCAAGATGCCTCTCAGGATTGAGGAGGAGGTTAACAGTTTGATTTCTAGGAGCCATCAGAGAAGAAGGGCCTTTAGGAGAATTTCTATCCCAGACTCCTATAACTACACTTTCACTCTCAGCAGTGGGTGAGAATGAGTATACATCTATGTCCTCCTAATTACTGAGAAGGGTCAAAAGAGAAAAGAGAAGAATAATTACCTAAAAATGATATCATTTGGCAAATAGCACACAGTGCTGAAATGCACATAAATACAAACACTCAAGACAAATTTTATATGTATATATAAATTTTGGAGGAAATATGTGAATTCAAATGTGCATGGACAGCACTAGACACTATTGGAAATAATGATGGCTGTTCTAATTGATGAAGGGCTATTACTGGGAAATGAATTAAACCAGTTTTGTGTAGTTCCAAAGGCTTCTCAGGTGGCTCAGTGGTAAAGAATCCTCCTGCAATGCCAGAGATGTGGGTTTGATCCCAGGAATATCCCCTGGAGAAGGAAATGGCAACTCACTCCATTATTCTTGCTTGAGAAATCCCATGGACAGAGGAGCCTGGCATACTACAGGCAATGGGATTGCAAAAGAGTCAGACACAACTTAGTGACTAAACAACGACAAAAATGTAGAGCTGAAGAGTAGAGATAGGATCAAGAGTGAAAATTAAAGGGAAATTAATCTCAATCCTGTGAAGAGAATAACCTTCTAAAATATTAAGTAAATTTCCTTTCCTATATTTTTCTCTGAGAACTTTCCATCATCTCTACTGCAGTTTAGTTTCCCTTTTTATGACACATCTATTAACCTCCTTGTTATTTCCTGATGCTTGAACTTCTTAGAAATTAATATGGCAATGCAAAAAATTTTTTTCAGGTTCTATAGCAATGCAAGTATATATTAAATCAGTAAGATGGGCTGGTTAAAACAAAGATCTGATTAATTTTACGATGTTTTTATAATGGATATAATTTTACATTATTTAATGAATAGTCATCTTTTCCTTTGAGGAGTATGAAACAATACATGTCACAAGTATTCAACAGGTGTTCTCAGTAAGTAACTGTGCCCTTGATTTCTTGGCAGTCCACCATGAAAGTAAAATTTTTGTAAATAATCAAGAACAATGCCTCCAACTGGTCCCTTGAGAAAATAAATATCATAGCTGCCAACAGCCAACCTTCTAACCACTGATCTATATTAGAGGATACATCACTCACTCAATGGACATGAACTTGGACAAACTTCAGCAGATAGTGAGAGACAGGGAGGCCTGACATGCTGTAGTCCACGGAGTCGCAAAGAGTCAGACATGATTAGCAATTGAACAACAACAATAATAGAGACCTATATATGCTGACATCAAAATATGTACAACTGCACCATTCCAATGGCACCCCACTCCAGTACTCTTGCCTGTAGAATCCCGTGGATGGAGGAGCCTGGTAGGCTGCAGTCCATGGGGTCGCTAAGAGTCGGACACGACCGAGTGACTTGACTTTCACTTTTCACTTTCATGCATTGGAGAAGGAAGTGGCAACCCACTCCAGTATCCTTGCCTGGAGACTTCCAGGGACAGAGGAGCCTGGTGGGCTGCCGTCTATGGGGTCACACAGAGTCAGACACAACTGATGCAACTTAGCAGCAGCAGCACCATTCCAAAGAACCAAAAAGAGGTAAAACTATTACTAAATGATAAAAATTCTCTTTTTAACAGACAGCACCCTTGATCTTCTCTCCTAACTGCATAGGACGAAAATCTCTACTACTATGTGGGAAAATATGGTTGTAAAACCACCGATAAACATCTATTTTACCTTAGGTAGAGCTATGGTTCTTTCCCAGTTAATATGTGAAAAAGAAGATGAAGAAAACACACAGAGAGTCTCTGTATCTCATCAAGAAGCCCCAGGCCCTTGAGACTAGATCCAGTTCATCTCAGTGAGCCCACATTCCCTTGCGATGGGAAAGGGTTACAGCAGCCTTTACAGCCATTTCTGTCCATCTCATATCTCTATCTGAGATGAGGCAGATATCAAAACTATTGCATGCCATCTGAATTTCGATAGACCCTGAAAAATATTCCATATCGGAAACAAGAATTGCCAACCCCAATGGCACAGGGGTCTGCTGATACTAAACCAGAGAATCCGACTGATTCAGTTTCATGTAATTCACTGATGTTCATTAGGGCTGGTGTTAGACATGGGTGCATAGTTTGGTGGAGAAAATATAAATAGCATTGAGAACAGTGCTCATACATGATTTGAGCATAAACCAGTTTTGCTCCTCAGCACCTGCTTTAACATCTTACAGAACATGCTTCATGAAATGCTTCATGAAAAACAGTTTCAAAAACAAACACTGGCTCAGTCATTAGAGGCACACATGCATACACACTTAGGCACATGCACACTCATATCTCTAAATAGTACCAAGGAACGGTCTAATATATGGGAGCCTAATGACATTTTATGGATACACAAATCTTTCTAATAACAAATGCTAAATCACAAGGGCAAGTTAGAAAGATGAAATAAATGTGTGTCAAGCCTGAATAATAAATATTTGCCCAAAAGGCCTAAAATATTTATACTCTTTGAACAAATTAGTCTGAAATCTGACTCAGGGAAAAAGTAGAAAATGCAGGCAACTGTTTATGTTCTCTAATTTTTTACTTACTATGTTATTTATAGTAATTTAAAAAAAACTAGGAGTAACATAAATATCCAACAATAGGGGAATCAAATACATTTATGATAACTCCATTTACTCAGTGATTAAAAATTCTCTTTCCTTTCCTATAATGTGGAGAGAAGTTTCCGATATAATGTTTGGGGGAAAATCAACTGGATTCAGTACGGTAAGGGGGTATAATCTCAATGTACAAAGGCATAGGCACACAGAAAAGGGTTGAGCAGAAACATATCAAAATGATAAAGTATTTCTAAAGAGTGAGATAATGCATAAGCGCTCTGTTCTTCTTTATACCTTCTGGTATTGGTAAAAAAAATTTTTCACAGTTGGCAAATCTTATTTTTATTGCCAGGAAACAAAACAAACTTTACTTCCTTATAAAGTTGTCAGTAACTGTTTCCTGGAGAAGTCACTCTCTGGGCTTTTTATCTTGAAGCAATGCTACTTCTCTAATGACATTTTCCCCAAATTTAATTAGTGATTGTGGAAATGAGAGAAAAAACAGTTAAACTGAAGAATATGATCTCCTCAAACATCTTTTATTTAAAACGAGTTTTGATTGTCATGACACCTCTGGGGTAACTTGACCGTTCAGGAGAAGAAATTTTCCTCCCGGAGCAGTGAAAGACAATCCCAGGCTTTACCTCTTGGGAACTTTGGCTTCCTTTCACCTCCTTCAAGATGTCAATCAAGCTCCTGATGGTCTTGGTAACACTGAATCTAAAGCAGACCATTATTAGTTTGTCTTGCTAGCCCTGAGAATGTTAGGCTCTCTGGGAATTAAAGAGCAATGTGGTTGCTAGGCACTGCTGGTCTCAGATGTACGACTTCATTAAGTCCACATTACACAACACGCAGAAACAGAGCCCTGGAAAGCGGGAAGAGGCGTCCAAGTTACAATCTCTTTTCAGCCAGTGTGAAAGGATTTTTCCTAAACTGAATGGAGGAAAAGAAGCTTCTACGCAGCAAATTGGATAAATATGTGTCTAAAAATAGTACAACAATTAGAAAATGTGTTGATGTCTCCCCCAACTGCCACTGTTTCTTCCATCCAGCCTTCCCGTGAGCCATGACACAGCTGTTGTGTGACTGTGTGTGTCCGTCTGAAATTAATGGTTCAGAGCAATGTATGTGAAATCTAATTTTTGGCTTTATCAGTTTTCAAAAAGTATTTATTTCATAAACTATTTGAGGATCTATTATGTGGACAACACTGGATTGTAGGTGAAACCAAGGAAATAGAAAATAGATCAATGAACCATGGTTCACAGGCACAGTCAGGGAAACAACCAAATTCCCCTGTTGGCCAAAGAACAGTATGACAAAAGTGTCACTTCTAAATGCATGTGTCTCCTCAGCATACATTTCCTCCATATCTTTTTCCTTGTTTTTTCAAAAAATAACTGGTCTCATCAAAAATAAGTAATAAACAGAAATGAATTATTCTAGGAGCTATATGCAAAAGCTACAAAAATGATTGAGAAGAGAGAGAGATGAAAAATCCATACAGAGATGCAGAGGTTAGGCAAGTTATTCATGAGGTCTCAAAAAGTCGGACACGACTGAGCGACTGAACTGAGAACAGTTTAACATGTAAGCATTCATTCAAGAGAAATAAAGACATTTGTCTACACAGAGAATTTTGCATAAATATTCATAATGGCCTTATTCACATTAATCTTTTGAAAAGTAAAAGTGAGTTCAGACATGTCTGATTCTTGATGACCCCATGGATTGTATTCCACCAGGCTCTTCTGTCCATAGGATTTCCCAAGCAAGAATACTGGAGTCGGTAGCCATTCTCTTTTTCAAGGGATCATAAGCAATAAATAATCCAAATGTCCAAATAAATAAATAAATAAATAAAGATAATTTTAAAGTAACTTAAAAGTAATTTTAAAATAAAGCATAAGATCTATTTTAAGATGAAAAATTGAGCTGATGGTGCTCAAAAAATAGAGGAAGAAAACTAGAGACAAAGAACTAAGCATAAAAAAAAAATCACAAAAATAAAATAGAAATCATCAAGAATGTGATAGATAGGAAAAGAAATAAAGTTCTCTGATACATACCTAGTGTTCATAATGCAGAAAACAGAACAAGTGGAACGGGGGAGATATTCAAATATCTCGTAGAGGAAAACATTATTGAGGTAAAAATTAAAACTGAAGATTGAAATGGCTCTTCATGTACCAGGGGAAAAAAGCAGATAGTTATCAAAATTAGGATGAGTCCTTGGGAAATCTGACAAAAATACTTTATGCAAAATGAGCAACATCAAGATATATTTAGAGAAAGGCACACAATTACAAAGATTAAAAAACAAATCATAAGGGATTTAGCGGGGATAAAAAGCAAGGTGCATGTAAACCAAGCAAGGAAGTAGGAGAAAGCATGAACTTACGATTAATTTCTTTACTTTTTATGGTGCTGTCTAAAATGGAAACATGTAGTTAAATATAAGTAAACAAAGACAGAAATAAATGCTCTTTTATTTCTTTAGTTTTAGGGAGATTTTTAAAGACCCAATCAATCTTACTTGTGGTAGAGAAACATTTATCCAAAGTCTTTCCTTCAGATGATTTTGCCAAGCCTTTTTATTTCAGAGGATTGTACTTTTGTTAAATGTAATTAAAATTAAAGCTTAAAAATTGAAGGTAGTCTATTGTTGGACTTCCCAATTGGTGCTAGTGGTAAAGAACTCACCTGCCAATGCAGGAGACGTAAGAAACGTGGGTTCAGTCCCTGGATTGGGACAATCCCCTGGAGGAAGGCACGGCAACCCACTCCCGAATTTTTGCCTGGAGAATTCCATCAACAGAGGAACCTGACAGGCTATGGCCTGTAGAGTCCAAAGAGTCAGCCATGACTGCAGCAACCTGGTGTGCACAGTCAACTGCTATCCATTGTTCTTCTAAAATTACCTTTAAAAAACCTCTCTCTCCACATATGGGTTGAAAGATGTTTGAAATGATGCTATCGTGTTTGGTTATTTCTGGATTGTGAAACTTGAAAGTGTTCTTTTTAACTTTACTGTCTACCCTATACTTTTCTATACTGCTCGAATCTGCATCAAAATATGAAAACAGCAGTTGTGTATTAACAAATACAGTTAACTTGAAATGCTTTCTTGAGGAAAAATAAACAACTTGTATATATTTAATGTGTCCATCAGCGTCTGTTGACAGGTGTCATGACTGCAGGCAATAGCTAAACTGAAGGCCCTATACAAAGAACATCACTCTAAGAAGCACATCACACGAAAGGCAACACGGGAAATTCATGTGTCCACTCTCTATACCTATCAAAAGTGAAGATTACAAATATTTGCTACATCAATCCTTCTTAGTCAGTCACTTACACAGTACTCCGAAGTACACTGGATCATTTTTCTTTCTTTAGCTACTTTTATTCCGGGAACTGAGCTTCCATAGAAATAGTCACACTTTGACATTAATCCACACTTACAAAAAAAGATTCAGCACAGAGGTTAAAAACCCACAATGAGTTTTTTGATGAGCGCTATTATCTTTTAGTTACATTGTAGATGCCCAAATAGGCATACTTTTCTTAATCTTTAAGCAATTTTCTTGCTTGAGACCCTCAGAATTCCAAGATTGGGGTGACCCACTACAATGACCTTCCTGTTCTTCACCTCTGTTCTTTTCCTCAAACCCCATTCCTATTCATTATCTATGGTGTATGCCATTCAGAATGATCTTTCTAAAAGTCAAGTCAGTTTTTCTAACTCTATTCTTAAAATTCTTTAATAAAGACCCAATGCCTGTCCTGTAACATCAAACCCTGTCATGTCATAGAAGGTTTGTTTTCTCCTTTTTTACAAATGAATTTTAGAAGAGAAAAAATGTCTCCCCCATAGGCATCTTTATTCTTTTCCATCATGGTTTATCACAGGATATTGAAAGAGTTCCCTGTGCTATACATTAGGACTTTGTCATTTATTCATTCTATATGTAATAGTTAGCATTGGCTAATCCCAAATTCCCAATCTTTCCCTCCTGCTGCAGGAATTGAGAAGCATTTTCCTTTGTGACACATCTGCCACAAATGATGCCTCTATTTGACATATTCATGATGGTAAGAGCTGCTTGTTGCATTTTTTGCACTTTTAGTCATTACATGATCTAATTTCCATGGCATGAGTTTTCCTTGAGGACAGATTGTTCCTTTGCACAAGGAATAAGCATGGCCTCTCTCCACCTTTGATTAAATCCACCCCTGAGGAGATCAGATGGATCTGTTTGATAAATTCGGGGAAAACAAACTGGAGTATGCAACGGTAAGCATCATCCCTCTTCCCCCAGGCTCTAGGCAGTAAGCTGCTCGTGGGAAACATGACCTGCTCCTCTTCTGAGTCTCTGTGTCTTTGTACTGACCCTTTGATTGGGCAAAGAAATCTGATCATTAAAATTTCAGAAGTAATGACTAATTTGGCTACCAACACTAAAGTCACATGCTCAACTTAGCCACTATCAGAAAAAAGAAAAAAAAAGGAGAGAGAGAAAAATTATGCCCCTTTGCTCCTTTTCCCCTCCTCAACCTTTTCAGAATCCTGAAAAGGATTCTGATGGGAAGAAGGGTTCTTGTTGTTTTTAGTCACTAAGTCATATTCAGCTCTTTGGGACCCCATGGACTGTAGCACACCAGGCTCCTCTGTCCATGGGATTTCCCAGGCAAGAGTACTAAAGGGAATTGCCATTTCCTTCCCCAGGGCATCTTTCCAACCCAGGGATCGAAGCCACATCTCCTTCACTGGCAGGTGGATTCTTTAGCACTGAGCCTCCTGGTGGTGGTGTTCAGTCACTGAGCCGTATATGAGGCTTTGTAACTCCATGGATTGCAGCACACTTGGCCTCCCTGTCTCTCACTATCTCCTGGAGTTTGCCCAAGTTCACGTCCATTCAATTGGTGATGTCACCCAAACATCTTATCCTCTGTTGCCCTCTTCTCCTTCTGCCTTCAATTTTCCCACCATCAGGGTCTTTTCTAATGAGCTGACTGTTCACATGGGATTTCCTGGTCAAAAATACTGCAGCAGGTTGCCATTTCCTTCTCAGGGGAATCTTCCTGGCCCAGGAATTGAACCCCAGTCTCCTGCATTGGCAGGCACTGGTAGGCAGATTCTTTACTGCTGAGCCACCTAGAAGGGTAATGCCTACTGAATGTTTCCCCAGTGACCTCAATAAAGCTCATTTAGGCATTGAATAAAAGGTCACTGAAGCATTACACTTTACCAAGTATCGTTGATGAGTGCTGTGATATGGATTACGTACTTTGGTCTTACAACCATTTACCTCGGAGAAGGCAGTGGCACCCCGCTCCAGTACTCTTGCCTGGAAAATCCCATGGACGGAGGAGCCTGGTGGGTCTCCTGCATTGGCAGGCACTGGTAGGCAGATTCTTTACTGCTGAGCCACCTAGAAGGGTAATGCCTACTGAATGTTTCCCCAGTGACCTCAATAAAGCTCATTTAGGCATTGAATAAAAGGTCACTGAAGCATTACACTTTACCAAGTATCGTTGATGAGTGCTGTGATATGGATTACGTACTTTGGTCTTACAACCATTTACCTCGGAGAAGGCAGTGGCACCCCGCTCCAGTACTCTTGCCTGGAAAATCCCATGGACGGAGGAGCCTGGTGGGCTGCAGTCTATGAGGTTGCTAAGAGTCGGGCACAACTGAGCAACTTCACTTTGACTTTTCACTTTCATGCATTGGAGAAGGAAATGGCAACCCACTCCAGTGTTCTTGCCTGGAGAATCCCAGGGACGGCGGAGCCTGGTGGGCTGCCGTCTATGGGGTTGCACAGAGTCGGACACGACTGAAGCGACTTAGCAGCAGCAGCAGCCTCAGTCACTCAGCCTTTGGCTCCACCCCTTCACCACCCTGGATCCTCAACATTTGTGTGTATCCACTGAGCTTGGTAGAGAAGGGAAGAGTCCCTACTCCAATTTGTAAAATAATAATGAAATGGAAATTTCAGGATAATCAAGAGACACAACTGGTAAAGTGTTTTGCATATGCTGACTTTCCTATGGAATGTAGCATTCAAACAATTTTGAGTCATCACGTTTACACACCCATTTGAACTTTCCATCCAAACATGGGAAACATCAGTGATGCAAATGGTTCTGGGACGTGGAACTGAAGTTTCTAGCTTTTTAATTAAGGATAGATGACAGAAAGGGGGTTTCCTGACTATAACTGAGCTATTCCGGAGAATTTTTAACCAATAGTTCCTGCTTGGGAACAAAAGAATATGTTGAATCTTTCCCTGGCATATGATTCAGGGGCCTTGTTAAAAATGATTTCCATTTACTTCACCATGATAAAATCCCACTAGAATTTGATCCATAGAAGAATAACATTACATTCTTGTTTTGAATTGTTTTGCAAAGAACCTACTCTTTCCCTTAAAAAATTAGAGAAACATACTTATCAAAAGGGTAAGCCAGTGGGATTATTAAAAGAGGAGTTTCCCAAAAAAAGGAGTCTCATAAAAGGATTTACTTGTTATTTCTTATCCTTTAATATATATTTCAGAGAAAGCAATGGCAACCCACTCCAGTACTCTTGCCTGGAAAATCCTATGGACGGAGGAGCCTGATAGGCTGCAGTCCATGGGGTCGCTAAGAGTCAGACAAGACTAAGCGACTTGACATTCACTTTTCACTTTCATGCATTGGAGAAGGAAATGGCAACCTACTCCAGTGTTTTTGCCTGGAGAATCCCAGGGACAGGGATGGGGGAGCCTGGTGAGCTGCCGTCTATAGGGTCGCACAGAGTCAGACACGACTGAAGCGACTTAGCAGCAGTAGCAGAGGAAAGGTAAGAGTCATGTTGGTCTTGTGCATGCTTAGTTGCTCAGTTGTGTCTGACTCGTTGCAAGTCTACAAACTGAAGCCAGTCAGGCTCCTCTGTCCATGGGGTTCTCCAGGCAAGAGTGTGGGAGTGGGTTGCAATGCCCTCCTGTAGGGGATCTTCCCAACCTAGGGATTCCGACCCTCATCTCACATATCTCCTGCACTGACAGGAAGACTCTTTAAAACTAATGACATCTGGGAAGCTTCATGTTGGCCTACCTTGCTTAATAATAATTGTCCCTTATTATTATTCTTTGTTTCTATAAAAAGTGATGCCACTGAATCACGATATAATCAGTGCCTGAAGGTTCAGTCCATGGCGAGCATTCTCCAAAAATCTAATACCATATTACTCTCTTTTCTGATTCTTAGTCCCACAGTTTTTTAGGTTTTATTTTCAATACAAGATTAGTGACAAACATTGACTCTTCTTAGTTCTTAGAAATGAATAATGCCATTAATAATATATTTATAAAGCAATAAACATAGATCAAGTAAGAATAATTCATTTTTTGTATTTTTCACATTTTGAAATAATATTAAGAT
>SJXQ01010010.1:199007-262290 GCA_006408695.1 Aepyceros melampus | reverse complement strand
GCAAAGTAATATCTCTGCTTTTGAATATGCTGTCTAGGTTGGTCATAGGAAGGTCACGCTCAAAATCATTAAAGCCAGGCTTCAACAGTGCATGAACCGAGAACTTCCAAATGTACAAAATGAATTTAGAAAAGGCAGAGGAACCAGAGATCAAATTGCCAACATCTATTGGATTATAGACAAATCAAGGCAATTCCAGAAAAACATCTACTTCTGCTTTACTGACTATGCTAAAACCTTTGACTGTGTGCATCACAACAATCTGTGGAAAATTCTCAGAGATGGGAATACCAGACCACCTTACCTGCCTCCTGAGAAATCTGTATGCAGGTCAAGAAGTAACAGTTAGAACTGGACGTGGAACAGATTGGTTCCAAATCGGGAAAGGAGTACGTCAAGGCTGTATATTGTCACCCTGCTTATTTAACTTATATGCAGAGTACATCTTGGGTAATGCTGGACTGGATAAATCATAAGCTGGAATCAAGATTGCTGGGAGAGATACCAACAACCTCAGACATGCAGATGACACCACTGTAATAGCAGAAAGCGAAGAGGAACTAAAGAGCCTCTTGATGAGGGTGAAAGAGGAGAGTGAAAAAGCTGACTTAAAACTCAGTAATCAAAAACTAAGATCATGGCATCCAGTCCCATCGCTTCATGGGCAAATAGAGGGGGTAAAAGTGGAAATAGTGACAGATCTTATTTTCTTACATTCTAAAATCACTGCAGATGATGACTGCCTCCATAAAATTAAAAGACACTTACTCTTTGAAAAGCTGTGACAAAACTAGACAGCATCTTAAAAAGCAGAGATATTACTTTGCTGGCAAAGGTCTGTATAATCAAAGCTATGTCTTTTCTGTAGTTGTGTACAGATGTGAGAGTTGAACCATAAAGAAAACAGTACCGAAGAACTGATGTGGTGCTGGAGAAGACTCCTGAGAGTCCCTTGGACAGCAAGGAGATCAAACCAGTCAATCCTAAAGGAAATCCACCCTATATATTCATCAGAAGGATTGTGCTTAAGCTGAAGCTTCAATACTTTGGCCACTTGATGCAAAGGGCCAACTCATTGGAAAAGACCCTGGTGCTGGGAAAGATTGAAGGCAAAAGTAGAAGTGGGTGGCAGAGGATGAGATCATAGGATGGCATCACTGACTCAATGGACATGAGTTTGAGCAAACTCTGGAAGATAGTGAAGGGCAGAGAAGCCTGGTGTGCTGTAGTCCATGGGCTTGCGAAGAGTCAGACATGACTTAGCTACTGAAAAACAATAGTTTAAGAATCTCCTTTCAGTTCAGTTCAGTCGCTCAGTCGTGTCCGACTCTTTATGACCCCATGAATCGCAGCACGCCAGGTAGAAGAGGGCATTATTTATCTCCTGGATAATCTAATACTTCTGGTTTTAAAAAAAATCACTTTGTCCCTCTTCAAATGGTTTGAAGAGAGAGAAAACAAAATAGTTTTCCTTGAGCTTACTTCTTTATGAAACTTGGTCCTAAGCCCTTTGAAACCTTGAGAGAAATAGTGAAGTTTGAAATAGTAAAGCCTGAACTCAAAAGCCAGCCCAGAGTTTGGATTTTCGTTTTTCCTATGGGAATTGGAGCCCACACACATTTCTGATGCAATGTTCTTGGAGACGCATCATGGGGTACAGACATCTGAAACCAAGCGCTAACCTGCCAGGGAGGTGACGGAGAAGTGTTTGCCCTGAGGAGCCCCAGTTTGTCCCTGAGTCAGTAAGAGATGTGTCTGTGTGGTTAGCACGGCTATAGCTCCTCAGACCCTTTCCTCTGAGGTAATGTTTCTCCGCTAAGTGTGAGTTTAGCCTGAACTGTGCCCACAGACCACCGCCCGTCCTCCTGTTGCGTGTCTGCTCTTGTTTGAAGTGGTGCTCCCAGCGGATGACGAGCTCAGGCCTTGGGGACAACAGGGAGGAGCAGCCAGCGTAACCTCCACCTCTGGCTGGAGACGCGACCGCCGCAGGAGCGATTCAGGGTAGAAAACTCAGCCTGCACGCTTCTGTGCTTTGCCCACCATCCTTGACAGGACACGGAACACCCTCCACGCTAAGGAAGACGGAGAATAAGGGTAGTGGGTGAAAGAGAGGAGGGCTGCGGCAGATTTTCAGGTCTGCGGTGAGAAAGGCCTGGGACGGGCAGGACTGAGTGTGAAAGGTGGTTACTGGGGAAGAATAGAGTGGATTTGGAGACAGACGACATCCAGGGAATTCAGGAAAGGGGATCATCGATACTGTCTCCAAGAGTTCTGCAGTGACCTTGAGTGAATGAAGGAATTGGGAGAGGGGATCACTGGAGGTCTGCCTCTGCCCTCAGCTGTGAGAGAACCACCCGCCAACCCCACAGCACAATAGCCGCCCTAGCCAATGGCCACACCCTCCCCCAAGCACACAGAGGCCGGTGTGAACGGGTTTGCTGCCTCCTGATCTTTATATTTTTCTGTGGGTTGGCCTTTGATTTCCTAGGGAATTGCACATTTATTGCAAAGTAGCCATGCAGAGACGAGGTAGATAGACTGGTGTGCAGGGAAAAAACAACGCAGTAAGAAGGTGAGAGTTGACCGCCGCCAGGCCAAAAATGAGAAAGAAGCCTCACTCTCTTCATGAAGCTGATATCTTCTTGACACATTCACATAAACTGATTTTTTTTAAGTTTGAAACCCTCCTCCCCACTATTCTTATTTTCCTCTCAAGTCAATGAATGCATCTCTGTTTGATTTTCTATAATCAGTGGCTTGCCATGAGCATGTCTATCCTATAATTTCGAGATCGGAGTGTAAACTCTTGAGCGCACCCAAGGGAACGGCTGCTCAAAGGTGTTCTTTGCTGGTGCACATAACCCATACTCGCTGCCTCCATCTGCAGCTTTCCCTTTTCACATATCCAAGTCTTCCTAAAGAGAGGTATTCCTTAAGTCAAGGATCCTTCTGGAAAGCCCCCGTCAGCCCCAGGCTCAGGTGCAGAGCTGGGCTAGGCTTTGTCTCTGGTGTCCCTTGACAGCAGTGGGCTCCCTTCTCACTGGGCGCTGACCAGCCTCTGGGAACAAGGACGCATCCCACCAGCCTGCCTCAGGAGTCACTGAGTTCTCCTTTTGACTTTGCCTTTCAGAAGCTGATCTTTATTAACCATCAGGATGGGGTGGGGAGCAGTTGAGACAACTCACAGCGGCAAGTTGACCCCTCAGTTGTGTCTGCTCCAAGACGATATAACCCCAGAGCTTCAGGGCTGTGAGGGTACTGATTTAACCAATCATATGTTTAAACAACATGATGGCACACTGCTGTTTGAGGGGTTTTGAAGCACATTTCACAATAATGGGGGAAAATAATGAACACCTCTCACAAGTGCATTTAAGTGACACATGCATTAGGAGGTGATGGGGGCGGGGTGCTGGCATTCCTGCATAATGAATGGTTGGTTTTTTTCCCTATTCTTTCATACTGCTTTCACTTCATGTTTCAGAAATGGTCACTGAGTGAGCACAACTCTGAGCACTTTGTAAACAGAAGGAAAAAGGCAGCCGATGGCCCCTCACCAGGCTCGCAGAGGGGCTCACACTGATGTTCTGATGCAGGGAGGGATGTAGTGGGTAGCCCAGAGCCCTCCTGCTCCCAGATCCCATCCTTTACCTGCCATGGGAAGCATTCTCTTATATAAAGCAGGACTATCACTCTAGAGGAAGTGGTGTAGAAAGCTTCTCGTGGGCAGGAGCATTTTGGCACTCACAGGCAGGCCTCAGAGAGGTCACCAGTTCTGTTCCAGGCCACTGCTATAAAGCCAATATCACAGGATTGGTCATGTGACTTTTGGGGTTTCTTAGTGCCTATAAAAGGCTTCCCTGGTGGCTTAAACAGTAAAGAATCCATTTGCAATGGGGGAGATCCAGGTTCGATCCCTGGGTTGGGAAGATCCCCTGGAGGAGGGCATGGCAACCCACTCCAGTATTCTTGCCTGGAGAATCCCATGGACAGAGGAGCCTGGCGGGATGCAGGCCACGGGGTTGCAAAGAGTCAGACATGACTGAGCAACTAAGCACAGTATATGTGTGTTAGTCGTTCAGTTGTGCCAACTCTTTGCAACCCCGTGGACTGCAATCCACCAGGTTCCTCTGTCCATGAGATTTTTCCAGGCAAGGATACTAGAGTGGGTTGCCATTTCCTTTTCCAGGGGATCTTCCCAACCCAGGGATTGAACCCGGGTCTCCTGCACTGCAGGCAAATTCTTTACCGACTGAGCTACAAGGGAAGCTTAGTGCATATGAAAGTAATGCTTACACCATAACATAGTCTATCAAGTGTATATACCTTGATTAAAAACTACCGCTAAAAAGGCTAGCGATTATCTGAGCCTTTAGCAAGTCACAATAGTCACATCAAAGCTCACTGATCACAGATCACCGTCATAAACACAGGAATCATGCAAACGTGTAAAGTATTGTGAGAATTTCCCAAATGCGACACAGAAACACACAGCGAGCAAACGATGGTGGACGAAGGCAGCCACAGACTCGCCCGATGTGGGCTTCCCCAGCGGCTCGGACCGTAAGGAACCTGCCTGCGATGCAGGAGACCCAAGTTCAACCCCTGGGCCAGGAAGATCCCCTGGAGAAGGGAATGGCAACACACTCCAGTACTCTTGCCTGGAGAATTCCATGGGCAGAGGAGCCTGCTGGGCTCCCCAGTCAGAGACACGACAGAGTGGCTAACACTTTCACTTTCACAGACTTGCTGGGTGCAGGTTGTGGCAAACTTTCAATTTTTAAAGAATGTAATCTCTGCAAAACACTGTAAAATGAAATATGCTTGTCTTTGTTACCCAAGTTCTGTCCTAAGGAGACTATTGGCTGAGAGAGAATGAGGCACAGGATTGGTGAGTTTTGATTCAGTGCAGAGGGTTGAGTGAGGGCGTGAAAGGGAGCAGGCTCACAGGACCTTACAGGTTGTTAAGACAGTGGCTGAGCCTTGCGCCCACATCCCTGCCTTCTTTACCTAATCTCTCCCTGCTGGCTGAATTCAACTTGTTCCATAGCATCACTGGGTCACTGGTGTTCCAGGCTTGCTTGTAAGTTTCCCCTACTAGCAAGTCCCTCCTCTTCCCGCGTTTAGATACCTTCTCTTCCCTGCAGTTTCCTCATCTAGGCAGAGTCACAGTTTGACTTCGGGAGGCCCTGTGCTATGCTGTGCTTAGTCACTCAATCATGTCCAACTCTTAGTGACTCCATGGACTGTAGCCCACCAGACTCCTGTCCATGGGATTCTCCAGGCAAGAATACTGGGTGAGTTGCCATGCCCTCCTCCAGAGGATCTTACCAACCCAGGGATGGAACCCAGATCTCCCGCATTGCAGGTGGATTCTTTACCACCTGAGCCACCAGGGAAGCCCATGAATACTGGAGTGGGTAGCCTGTCCCTTCTCCAGGGGATCTTTCTGAGTCAGTAATCAAACCAGGGTCTCCTGCATTTCAGATAGATTCTTAGGCAATATCATTGCTATGAACTGCTATTCTAAAAAACATAATTGAGAATCATATTTTGCAACTACGTTAGTATACAAGGCTGAATTTATTGTTATATAATCATTGTACCTCTTTTCATTTTCTTTTCTTCTGGTTTTAAAAACACTTAAAATTAAAAATAAATTATCACAAGCTCTTAAAAGCACTGTGGGTCCTGGACATGTGCCTTGTGGGCCTAATGGAAAAGTCGGCCCTGCATCTAATGGGCCTTCCCTGCCTCTCCGGCTGGCTGGTCAGCCCTTCTGGGCTGTTTCCATAAATTTCCCTCTGGTATTGCACTTGCCACACCACTAAAGTGGGTGCTTCTTGAGAAGAAAGGACTGTGCTTTATTCTCACTGTGGAACCCAGACCAACATCCAGGGGTGGCCCATCAGCAGCCTCCTTCATGTATCCATGAAGAGATGGATGGGTGAGGGGGACTGAGCTGGAGGGTGCTGGCCTCAGGGATCGGTCACCTCCAAGCGGGCAGGGGTCAGCTGGGGGTTGCTGATGGGGTGAGTGGATGGGAGGGTTTTGTAGACTCGCCTTGCCTGTCTCCTCCTTTTGCTGAGGGTCTGATCTGCCTACAGGCAGGGACACAGCAGCAGCAGTGGCTGCGGGTCCAGGAGGGTAGGCTCGGCCGATGTCGCCTCGTAGCATCCCTGCCCTAGAGGAGGCCACCTTCCAGAGTACAGCAACGCCGCTCTGCCTGCGAGGAGGCTCTGTGTGCCCCGGAAACATGCAGTAACAAAAACAGAATGATACTTAGGCTTGAGCCATTTCGTAAGTACAGTCTGGGGTCAGTTTGGCTGGAGGGGAGAATTTAATTGCAAAGCTCCTATGTGTCAACTGCCTGAGGCTAGAAATTGGAGAGGGAAGATGGGGAGACTTGGATGTTGAATGCTGATGATAAGCAGGAGTAAAGATTGAGGATGGAGCAAGGCCTGTCGAGGACTGGGGTTAAAATACTGCTAGAGTCACTTCCAGTGAGTGCTTTAGATTTACGTTTCTGCTTCCAACGACCCTGGACTGAGGAGAGGGATCATCGGCATTGCATTTCAGAATTTGTCCCTTAAAAAATTAAAAGCCTGGTAGGGTATCAGGCCAACAACCCACTACAATACTGTTTGGCATAAAAGAAAAAGAAGTTTGAGTTAGGGTCTTGACTGTCAAATAACTTGGAATCCAATCTGAACAAAACAGGTCATGTGTGATTTTCTTGAAAGAAAGGTTAGAGCACAGTTGGCAACCAGGCAGACCTGGTAAGGGGCAAGAGGCAGGTGAACAGAGAAGTGAAAGAATCCAGCCTCCTTCTCCACCTGATTGCTCCAAGGGTGCAGGACTAGAGCTGTCGTAAATCTGCATTGCTAGACCTAAACTCCGGGAGGTGGTGATGGACAGGGAGGCCTGGCGTGCTGCAGTCCATAGGGTCACAAAGAGTCGGACACGACTGAGCAACTGAACTGAACTGAACTGAGACCTCGTCTCATCGCTGAGCCCCGAGCCCAATTCTCTCAGTCTGTGGGATATACTTTTCATAAAAGATCTCAAATTCTGTCACCTAAACAGACCTCACCATTTCCCTCCCCCTCCTGCTGATGTCCCGTATGCATTAGTGGCACCGTCACTCTCCATTCGATCAAAGTTTCAGGATCTTCCAAGACACCGTTCTTCCCCTTGTACTCTGGTTTAATTGGTTCCATGGCCTCACAGGTTCTTTAGTCAGTCACATTTGGGTCAAATCCTGTCTTGCCTTTTCTACTCACAGGCCATCCCCTTAATTTCATCCCATCTCACCTTCTTTGGGATCCTTGAAGTTTCCCCTAATTGTTTCTTCTTAGCATGATTTCAGCCTCTCTAACTGGCATTCAAATCATTTTACCTACAGTGTTCTGCCCCAGTGTCTCCAATAGCTTTTCATTGCCTCCTAAAAAGGAGTCTTCATTCAGGCATTCTAGAAAAGTGGTTAAGAAGAAAGGGCTCTAGTGTCATAGAGACCTAGTTTCAGCCCTGGTTCTATCATTTATTAACTGCATGACATTTGCTGAGTGAACCACGCTAATCCTGGTTGTTAAAATTTATATTAGAATTGTATCTACATCATGGTATTTCTGAAAAGATACTAGACACAAGCACTTAACACAATATCTGACACAAATAAGTGCTGATTAAAGGAACTATTACTACTAGCAATTAGGATTTTTTGTTTCTTATCAGTCGCACTACATATATCATTAAAAAACATAGCTGGTGGTAATTCCCCTACACTTACCTTGTGTATGCTTAATACGTGAGATTCTTCACTTGCCTCCTGTAGGGTAGACTCTGAAATTTCTTCTGCTGCTGCAGGCCTGGTATCCAGGACACTGGGGGGAAGGACTCAGTACCAACAGCTCCCTGAGCCCAATCTGCCTGTGTCCACTCCCATTTCCCAAGCCATGGGTTCAAGATGCTTCTTCAGCCTTGGATTAGCTCTGATCCTTCCTTCAGCACCTGTGGCCTCCCCTGAATCCCCATCAGATGAGGTGCCCTGGAAACCCTTGTTATCCCTGCCAATCTGTGCATCTTCATCCCTGGTGTGGGATTTTTCTCTTCTCCCAACAGGAAGGACCATCTCAACATGAGGCACTGTCATCTGCCTGATTCTGAGGATGAGGGACATACCAGAGCGCTTAAGGCTCTTGTGGTTGGAATCAGATAAACCTCCTTTCGACTTTCGACTCCAGTGTGACCCTGGACAGTTTATTCAGTGTCTTCCTTATTCATCTGTAAAATGGAGATAGTCACATCATTTTATCTTGTATTTCCCTAAACACAATGTCTGCTAATGTGATCCCAGGCAGAAGGAACCTCAGACATGAAAAGTGAATCAGGGTAAAGGGGATGGACAAGGCAATAGGAGAAGGCATGATGGAGTTGGATGCTGCACAAAAGCCTGGCCCAGGATCCCACTGGAATTTCAAATCAGAACTTGCTGTTCAGGGGGAACAAAAGCAGAAGCAGCTAGCCATCGCTTTCTGTTACCCTTTGGTCTGGTGTTACCCTCCATGGGTGTTAACAGCTGTCCCTTCCAGATCAGCTTCCTGAATGCCAAGGCGGAAACCAGAGAAGCTCTGAGGCAGAAAGTGAGTGATGCTTGGTGAGGCTCGGGTACAGTGCTGTCAGGCTGTGCTTGAGCAAAGCTGGTGAAGGCCCTTGTGGGACTCGTCCTGCAGAAGCTGTGGAGTACAGGGTGGAGCCTAGGGAGGCCCATACACATCCCTACGTCCCAGACAAATGACTTCACAGGAGGAACTATATAGGTAAAGGGTTAAGTGCCCTCAGGCACATGATAAATGCTTCTTTCCCCCAAATCTTCCCATTTTGTTTTCCATCAAATTAGAAAATTCAAAGTCCCTTTCCCTGGCCTCTAAGCATGTACCTGGTCTGGACAGGAGCAATCTCATAGACGTCACTTCCACACTCTCCGCCTGGGTCGTTCCTCTCCAGCTCCATCCTGCAGGCTGGACCTCTGCTCACCCTGAGCTACCATGCGCATTCTGCAACTAACACACTCTCAGCATGCTTTGGTCTCAGGGCCTCTGCACTTTCTACTGCCTCTGCCTAGAATGTTCTTTCCTTGAATACTTGCATGGTTTTGCCCTCCCTTCATTCTGTTCAAATATTACCCTCCACCCCGGCCCCTGGGCTCTTGCCCCGAGAAGTCTTTCTTGACCACTTCATCTGAAATAATACTCTTAGTGCTATGGTTAGACTCTATTTTTTTTTATCATGCCCTTCATACCATTTACTAGTTATAATGTGATAATAGGAGACATTTATTTGTCATCTGTATCCCCTCTTAGAGTCCAAGCTCTATAAAGAACTTTGGTGTGTTCCCTGCACTATTTCTAATACCTAGAATAATGTCTGGCATATAATGAGTGCCCCGTGCATGATTCTTACATGAATGAATGAATGATATGTACTGTCATCACCTCATTCCCTTTAGATAATGACATGTGGACAAATGGTCATCATTTCTTACCCCTGTCAGGGCTGGCTGGTTCCATCCCCCCACTTCAGACCCTGCTCTGACCAGGTTTCCTCCCTTTCCCTGCCTCCCTGCACTCTTGAAAACTCACAATATTTTCCCACAGATTTGTCTGAATTATAACAGGTGCTGCAGAGAGAAACCATTTTCCATCTTGCTGTGTCACACATACAAGCTTTCCTTTAGAGACAAGGTTAATTTGAAACTGTACATCCCTTCATGCTTCTAGGCAAAAGTGACTATTACTCAATTTGTATGTGAAGATATGTAATAACCTAAGCATAACCAAACGGTGCTACAGGCATCCTGGAGCTCAGTGCTCCTCTCACATGCCCCAGTGAACGTGTGCATATCAGTACCCGTGCACACGCTTACACAGGCGCATACCTGCTCAGCTCTACACAGCCAGCTGCCTTCACTCCTGCCCACCCTTCTCCTTTGTCTCTACTGCCTGTAAATATACAATAGCTTTTTAAGTGAACACTTCATTAGATACTGGATGATATGACACTGGATTCATGGAGTGTTCTAGTTCTTAGAAAGTTGATCAACTCTTGACTACCTGGGGCAGTGTTCTTTCCAAGGTCAGTCTTCTCATTCAGCCCAGATGCTGAGGGGGCATATATTCTGAATAGTTGTGTCCCCCTAAAAGTCATATATTGAAATATTACCCCCAAAGATGTTGGAATTAGTGGGTGTGGAATTTGGGAGGTGATTAGGTCATGAGGGTAGAGTCCCCATGAATGGCATTAGTGCCCTTATAAGAAGTCTCTGGAGAGATCCCTGGCTCCTCTGACCAGGCAAGCACAGAGCAGAAAGGCACTGACTATGAAGCAGAAATCATGCTGGTGTCTTGATCCTGGACTTCTCTGGGAAGCAGACTTATGTTGTTTACAAGCTACCTAGTTTGTGGTGTCTTGTTACTTGAAAGGAGCAAGTCAGGAGACTTCCTCTTTATGCTACTAACCAGCTACCCCCAGCCCCACCTATTCTGAGCCATGGACATGGAAAGTTCTGCTTACCTTTCACATCTGAAGTATGGTCCTCTGGGGGATGTGTTTTAATTTTCTCTGTCCCTGTACTCTCTCTCCATTCAATTTTCCACCAAGGACTTGTCCACCCTATTAGGCTGATGGTGGTGGAGAGGAAAAGAGTCACCATAATGTGGTCATAGCGGAGCCAGTGATGGACAGGAAGGTGGAAGTGGAGCTGGAGGTGGTGGTGAGGTGATGGGGATGGGGTTGGAAGTGGTGAAGCTGATAGTGGTGGTGGCGGTGGTGACAGAGTTGGTTTTGGAAGCAGTGGTAGAGGTGATATTGGTTGTTGATGGAGGTGCAAGTGGTGGTGACAGAGGCAGAGATGTGGAGATGATGGCGGAAACGATGGAGCTGGTGGTGGTAGAGTGGAGGTGTCAGCGATGACGATGGAGGTGGAAGTGCTGGTGGGGTAATGTTGATTGTGGTGGAGATGGAGGTGATGGTGAGGATGGCAGCTATGGAGATGAACATGGTGATTTTGTAATTCAAAGGATGGGATTAGCAACATGCACAAAATGAGAACATCCAAAATTTTCTCTTTACCCGGTCTGAGGAATAGCTGCCCCTTCTGTAACTGCTGGAAATTTCCTGAATATCAAAATTTTATTCTCCCAGTTATCATTCAGTCTCTCCACTCTATCACTTGCCTACTCATCCTCCTATGATGGAATATTTTTGAAAATACTGTTAGAATATCTGATATTTTGATAAGCAATTGAGGTTCTAATAAGGCATATGTTTTCTGTTTATGTTATAAGCAATGTAGTATTATCTTAGAAAATGTGAAGAAATGGAAGATGCTAAAGATGAAAATAAATTAAAAAATACTAAGAACCAGATATTAAAGATGACCTCCAATTTGCATGTTGCTGCATTTTCTCTCATTAATCCATCTGTCTCTTTCCTTCCTCCCTCCATCCCTTTATTTTCTTTCTTTTCTTCCTTGTTTCCTTCTCATCTTTTTATCTTTATGTTGTTACATTGAAATTACTTATTATAGTTACATAAAAATTATATATATATAAAGCAAGTTTATATGGTGAGATTCTCATGTCAGTAAAAGTTCCTTCAAAAATGTTCTTAAGGTATGAATAATATTACATTACAAGAATATATATATATTCATAAAGTATTTATAGGGTTGAGCACTGAGGTTATTTCCAATTTATTTTTCTCGTGGAAAGGTCAGCTTCCCTGAGGCCAGGGGAGAGTTCCACTTCAGACAGCTCACAGCATCTCTGGAGCCGGTCCTCTGCACACAGTTATGCATATGTGATCAGAGGGGTTGCAAATGGAAAGCGGAATCACTGCCTTTGGGGAATTTTCATCCAGTTCAGGAGAGAGATTGAAATGAAGTCACAACATTTATAAACTAACATATCATCAAATGAGAATTACTGCACAGTACAGCCACAGTATAAAGCCAGTACCTGGGAAAGAGATCAAACTCAGTGGCTCACTCTGGGCATCTAGGAGGGATTTCAGGGATCACAATTTATCCCACAAATATCCAAGTCCAGTCACAAGCTAAGGTGCAATTTACTGTTACCCTATATATGTCTAGGAGGGCTTCCCAGGCAGCTCAGTGGTAAGGAATCCACCTGCCAATGCTGGAGATACGAGTTTGATCCCTGGGTCGGGAAGATTCCCTGGAGAAGGAAATGGCAACCACTCAAGACTCTTGCCTGGGAAATCCCATGGACAGAGGAGCCTGGTAGGCTATGGTCTATAGGGTCACAAAAGAGTCAGTCGTGACTTAGTGACTCAACAACAACAACATACATCTATGAAGGCGTCATTGTGAAATAAACTTTGGAGAGCAATCATGGTCATGAATTAGCAGAGAGGAAGGGGTATGCCGTTTCAGATCAGGGAATGATAGGTAAACGTTTACGAAAGAAGATCATATTCAGGGCTTGGGAAGCCAGTAAGCTTGATTGCAGTGGAGGAGGCTGTGTAGAAGAGCAGGGGATGGGATTAGTGAGGTGGGAAGCAGGAGGGAACCAGAGACACCGAAGGCCCTGGAGACTGGAGGATGATGTGACAAAAACGTTGCCTAAGGAAGACGATCTTGGCAGCTGTGCTGAATGCATTGGAGTCGGCAGACCCTGGAGACAGGGACATCTGCGTGGAAGGTGCTGAATTAAATCAGGCATGAGCTGACAAGGGCTGGCTGGAGAACGGTGGCAGTGGAACGAAAATAGAAAGGGAAGACAAGAGAAACATTTTAGCAGCAGAGAAGTCTCCACATGTAAAGGGCAGATTAGGTAATGGGAAGTGAAAGAAAGAAAACTTACGATGGGTTTTGTTGGGTTGAGCTGATGGGACAGATCACCATTGGCTGGAGGAGGGGAGTAGACTGATTCCTTGGCCTGTTCTTTGCTGCTTAAATGTCTTTCGATCTCACAGGCCCCATGATGCTGTGATGAGAAGGCGGCATGGCTTGGAAGCCACCATTAGTGGCTGCTGAAAGAGCCTCCCAGGGACGCCAGATATGTAAATTCATCAGGCACATGTGTTCTTATTCTAACATGCTCTCTTCTCTTTGTAAAGGGCTTCTCTGATAGCACAGTTGGTAAAGAATCTACGTGCAATGCAGGAGACCCCGGTTCGATTCCTGGGTGGGGAAGATCCCCTGGAGAAGGGATAGGCCACCCACTCCAGTATTCTAGGGCTTCCCTCAGCTGGTAAAGAATACACTGCCATGTGGGAAACCTGAGTTCAATCCCTGGGTTGGGAAGATCCCCTGGAGAAGGGAAAAGCTACCCACTCCAGTATTCTGGCCTGGAGAATTCCATGGACTATAGTCAGTGGGGTTACAAAGAGTCAGACATGACTGAATGACTTTCACTTCACTCATCTTCCGAGGACAGGGATTAGAAACTCGGTTTTTACTCTGTTGACTTTGGCTGCTTGTGTTCCTAATCTTAACATATTTTCATCTGTTGGTCCCTGGTCTTAATTCTGATTTCTCCCATTGCTAGATGATTCTGTGGCTGAAGTGGAATTTATGTGTGCATAAGAGCGGCTCAAAACTGCTCCTCTGATGATTTTTGTATTATTATTTCTAATTTTCATTGAATAATTTTATTCCAGGTTCTTACATGCATTAATTTTCACCTTTAGTGTTAGGTTTATTCTTTCCATTTTACTGAAACAGCAATTCAGGGGAGCAATGTATACTTATCTAAGGTCATTCACTCATCTACGTGGGGTCTGGGAATCCACAGTAAATCAGATAGCAGAGTCTCTGCTTTTATTTATTTTTAAGTTTTATCACAGGGCCTTTAAGTCAGTTCCGTCTATACAGAAGAAGGTACCAAGGATCAGCAGGATGTTGTTACCTTCCATATGGATCTTGAGTTCATCTCTGAAACACTGTTCTCTGCTGTCTCATTCGTAAGTCCTGGAATGGAGAGGCACTATAAAATCAGGCTGAAAACTTTAGAATCCATCCCTTCCCTTTTCTTTCTGTCAGAACCAGGAATTAGTCATGGATCTCCAAATCTAAACGGCTTAGCATTTTTATAATGGCTTTCCTTTTGTTCCTTTTGTTGTACTAGCTAATTGCTAAAGGAAATCTTGGCAAAATCCTGAGTTTTCACCATCTATACTGTTTATCTCTGTTATGTAAAACTGAGATCACTTGGAATCTTCAAAGACAGTGTCTAGAATCAGAATGGTTTCCTGGCATGCCAAAACAGGAGGTGAGACCTGAGAGGGCAAACCCCAGAAGCACTCCTTTAGGTCTCCATTATTAATGAAATGTGTGTTGTCATGGTGATGGGAGAGAAAGTGGAATTGGGAGAAGACCTGAGAAAATATTGTAACACTGGGAGCTATAAAATCTATGTGACAGTGCGCATCCTGTGATAAGCTTGAGACATCACATCCTTCTCTCCCATGACATATCTCAGACATTATGAGGTCAATATCATGTCTCAGAATTAGTCAAGCCAGACGGCTCCCTGCCTCCTTTTAGCTAGCTTGGAGCCTAAGAGGCCACAGTCAGGGCAACGGGTTCTGATAACTATTATTTGTGATAACCAAAGCCTATGTAAATTATCTACAAAACCCAAGGAGAGGTACATTGAGAAGTCCTAGGTCAGTATATCTGTGTCAATAAAGCCTTTGTTTCTGTACTTTCATACAAAGTGCTCTTGTTTGCTCCCCAATCTACAGAGGAATAAGAAAAAATGTAGACTTGTTAAATATATAGAGACACAATTCATGAGATCTAGTTGGGTGACCATATATTCTGGTTTGCCCAAGATGGGGAGCTTTTAAACCTGTTGTTTTGGTATAATTGTTAAACATGACTCCTTTCAGTAAAACAAGTGTCTAGACTTGACTGATACATGGTTATCCTTTATAGGGCTCATGTCGTGGTCACGAGATGTATCTGGGAGGCTTGATACGTCAGCATGGAAGGCACTGTTGTGGGCCCGAAGCCTAACAAGCCTGTGTGCAAACTCCTGGCAAGATGAAGTTAAGTGGCCAGTAGGAGATAACCTGATGGCTCCAACTCTGCCTGACTCCAGTGACCAGGGGGCCACAGCCACCCAAAGAACTGAAGGCAATTCCAAAAGATGGTAACGTAACCAGGGGGTGCGGGCGAGGAAAAGGGCACTCCCTCTGGAAGGACTAACACAGGCCAATACACAATGGTTAGAAAGTTTGGGGAAAAATCAGTGTCCAGTTAGTGGGTCTCTAGAAGAGGATGTAAATAAAGGAGGTACTAGGATATACACTGAGAAATGCATACTAGGGCCAGAGAAGAGAGGACTATGAAATAAAGGGAAGAGTTTGAAACTTATTTCAGTACCTGATGAGGAACAATGTAAAATATTTTAAGGAGAGGGAGGGTGAGAGTTGCATCTTTGGATGATTAATCAAAAGAGGAAGATACGGACCGTAACTCGTTGATCATTGAAAAATGATCCTTGACTCAAGAGACAGTAAGATTGAGAAACAGCCTTAAATGTTTTTTATTTTTAAACAGGGGGCTTCCCTAGTGGCTCAGACGGTAAAGAATCTGCTTGCAATGTGAGATATGCGGGTTTAGTCCCTGAGCCGGGAAGATCGCCTGGAGAAGGGAACGGCAATCCACTTCAATATTCTTGCTTGGGAAATCTCATGGACAGAGGAGCCTGGAGGGCTACAGTCCATGGGGTTGCAAAGAGTTGGACTCGACTGAGTGATTAACACATGCACACACATTATTAAACAGAGAATCAACAATACCAAATATAAACAAATTAAGCAGCAGACTCAATAGATTAGCAACAAATCTAACTAAACACACACACACACACACACACACACACAGACACACACAAGTAAAAGGAGAAATCAACTAAAAAAATAAAGAGTAAATTTATTAGTGTATTCAGGAGAAAGTTCTTTGAGAAAAATAAATTTTAAGATCTTTTTACATTTCAAAGTAAGAAATAAAAATTACAAATATACAACATCTGCAATGGGAACAAGGATGTAAGGTCAGTGTAAATGACATTTTAAAATCCATAAACCAGATTATCCTTCAAATTTATGATAATAAATTTATGATAATAAATTTGAACTTCTTAATGAAATTGATGATATGCTAGAGAAAGTATACACATAAAATTTGATTTAAAAAAAAAGAAGGAAAAAGAAACATAACAACTCACCTTAAGAATTAATTCCTCCCAGAAAATCAGTTGCAGAGTATTTTATAGTTGTCTTCTGTCAATATTTTAAACAACAGTGTGTAATTGATTAGTTGCCTAGAAAAGAATAGAAATCTTCTTAATTCATTTTAAAAAGCAAGCATTATCGGGATACTAAAACTTGACAGAGTGCCACCTCCACAAAGCAAAGCCAAACAAAGCAGAGCAGGGTACTGGCAGGACCATCTGAGTTATAAATATTGATGCAGCAACCCAAAACAAAAGATCAGTAAATCACATTCATAAGTATATTAAAAGGACTGTGGTATCATATTTACAAAGCACAGTTTATTCCAAGATTGCAACACAATAAATATAACAAGTAAAGAGCTTAAGCCTTAATAGAACTCATTGGAATTCATAAGAAAGCTTCTAAGATCCCGATAGAAAAATGAGCAGGATATGAATGGACAATTCACATAAAACATAAAAATGGGCTAATAAGCATATGAAAAAGTATTAACCCTGTTAGTTATCAAAGAAATGCAAATGCGGCGTCACTTTTTGTAAATCAAATTAGCAAATCTTAAAAATAAATAATAGTAACACAAATGCCAATAAACGTATGAAAATATGCTCAACCTCATTAAGTCAGGAAGATGCAAATTAAAGCCACAATGAAATGTCATTTTACACCCACTAGCTTGGCAAAAATGGAAAACTGGCAATCCTCAGAGTCTGGGAGAATGTTCAGCAATTAGGAACTCTCTAGTTCGGATAGGGTTGGACAACTTGAGATACAGAGTGACATTACCTAGAAATATCGAGCCTGTGCACACCACTGATGCGCTTCTGCTCCTGAGTACACACCCTTGAACAGAGGGTGGCAAATGTTTTCCCCTGGGCACCCCCTAAAAGAATTCCGAAAGACTGTGCACCGTTCGCATAATTTTAAGTTGTCACAAACTTTTCATTGAAGATTTTAATTCAGGCAACAAATATAATTCCCTGTGTATTGACTTTAAATAAAATGAACCAGGTTTAAGCTAATTTGTAGTTTGAGTTTAATTACTTTATTTCTTAGACCTATTTTTTTAATTCCATGTCTTTCTAAATAATTTTATCCAAATTGAATAAGTTTTAAGCTTCAAAGTATTCAATTCATTACCTTACCACCCATCTTTTGAGCTGATTTCCCAGGTGGCACTCGTGGTAAAGAACCTGCCTGCCAATGCAGGAGACATAAGAGACGCCGGTTTGATCCCCAGGTCGGGAAGATCCCCTAGAAAAGTGGAGTGATTGCATGGCAACCCACTCCAGTATTCTTGCCTGGAGAATCCCATGGAGAGAGGACCCTGGCCTGGGATTGCAAAGAGCTGGACACGACTTAAGTGACTGGGCACACACAGCTTCAGAGCAAGAAGATGTGCAGTCATTGAATTTTTCAAAGATTTTCATTATGATAATAAGGATCTAAGGATCGAAATGTTCTTATAGGTTGAATTATTATAATTACTAGGCAAAAATAATTGATTCCAATAATATTGATAAATGGCAACCTTGTTATGTAATTGTTAGTTATGAAAACCAAAATCTTATTGGGAATGTATATTTTATTGGAAAAGAATTTTGTCAATTGGTTTTGTGTGTCTAAGGATAAATAGCATTTATGGCTAGAATGAGACAGCGTAAAGCATCGATTTTATCCCTATGTATTGTTCTTATAGATAAAAGTGCTAAGAATCCCTGTTCTTATAAATAAACAGAGGAACAGAAGTAGTTGCATTTAGTAGTGTCACTTAGCTCTTTGAATTCATTGCTATCTCTATGCCAAACATCACCTACTGATTTATGATGGGTGATTTTATCATTGGAAATTATTTAAAATAATCTAGCAGCTGAAAGCTTGGTTTTTTGGACAACAAGGAATTGAAATGCATCTGAATTGCAAAATGATTTGTTATCCATTCATTAAAGTCATTCAGTTTCTCAACATCATCATAAAATTTTAAAATGTCCCTTTGTTTGTCATCCTGAAGTCTTTTATACTCCAATTTAATGCACCATAACAAGAATCTGGATGAGTGAGAGGTATGCCTTACTTTTGTGAAGTGGAAAAAGAGCTATTAAATAGAAGAGGTTAGAAAGAATTGGTTTAGGAAAATATATGGACAGAAATAAAAAATTTGGAAACATTCCCAAAAGTCTGTCTGCTCCCATGTGCCTTCAGAGAGCCTCGTTTCTGCCTGGGGCCACGCACTCTCCAGATTGTGTTATTGCCCAGGAGAAACTCTCACTCAAGGATGATACCAAAAGACAAAGAAGAATCTTCACAGCAGTGTGGTCCATAAATAGACCCAAACTAGAGACAACCCAAATATCCATTGACAGAGCGAGGATAAACCATGATACATTCATATGATGAAATTCGTATATAGCAATGAAGTACATTAGTTTAAAAAAAAAAAAAGTTGCTGAAAAATGCATACAGTATCATATTTACAAAGTTTGAACATAAGCTAAATTAAATTGGAAATTATTTAGGTTATATACATATATAGGAAAGTTATGAAGAAAGTAACTAACAAATTCAACTTCATGTTGATTTCTTAGTCACAGGGAGGATGTGGGACATGCTGGGGATAAGCACATAGAGAGATTACACTCTTAATTATATTTTCTTAACCTGGGTGGCAGGTTTTAACATGTTCATATGCTTTAAAACTTTCATATATTAGTTTCAACTCATATGCATATTTTACACTCAAATAAAATAATATTAAATATATGATTATATATTTCTTTGTAGGAAATAATATACAATTTTAAATGGAAGGAAGTACTTGTAGCATTCCATGTTTAGATGGTTTTAGTGAAACCGGTACTTTTTTTTTTTTCACTGATTCTGGGAATAAAAACAGGTACTATGTTGCTGGAGAGTGATTTAGAACTATTTGTAAAAACTTAAACTGTACATAGTTGGGGATTCAATAATACTACTTCTAGTAATATGTCTTATAAATCATTAGAAATGCTATCAAAGATTAATAGTAAAGGGTGTTTATCACAATACTATTTGTAATGGAGAAAAAAATGGAAATAACATAAGCAGGCAATCATAGGAGAAGGTTTAAATATATTGTGGTAAAGCAATATGATAGATCATTCAGCCATTAAGTCTATTTTTAAATAATATTTAATTGGCAGCATAGCCAGAAAGCTTAGACTTTGTTAAGGGAATAAAACTAGAAAACTGTGTGTACATCGGGATTCCAATTATTACTGTGCATGCGTGTGTTTGCGTGTGTAGTTAGTGTGTTTGCGTGTATAGTTAGTGTGTTTTTATATTATACAACAATTGAAATGGCACTCTTCCTCATCTTTCTGACTCTGTTGCCTCTTCACCTGTCTGAGCTGAGAAGAAATCCACTCTCAACTGGATTCTCTCTTTGATCCTTTCTAGTGTGCTACCTCCCTGGCCACTGAGCCTGAGTTACTTGGAACCTGATTTATACACGAAGCCCATATGTATGTAAGATGCCACAGTGCAGGTGGCATATACCAGAGAGAGTCAGACCATTTGAAAGCAGATCCTTGCTGTCTAATTGTCCCAATCATCACTAATAGGTAATGAATCTTCTCTTTGCCTGGAATGATTTCCCTTGCTTACTGACATCCAAATCCTCCATTTCTGGGTCTATTAGCTCCTCCTCTGTTAACCTAGTCTTCTTCATCTCATGACCCCCCCAACTCACTCAAAATGCCCTCCCTGCTCTTATCAGCAGCCCTAAGGCCCCACACCACACAATTTATACTTATACTCCTTATACTAGTCGTCACAAATCACTTTCATTTTGTCAGTACTATTTTTTTTTCATTTAAGCTTCTGGTTGCCAAAGTACTTAGAATTAGGGTTGGGAACCCAGGTAATGCCCACTACTTAGGGGTGAATTAGTTAATTGATTGAAAAATAAGAAGTTAAGCCTAGTTTTCAAATGACTTTTGGTATTAGATCTAAAAATCCAGATTCTTAGACATCAGTTTTCACTTTCCCCTCAAACACGGCACCATCTTTGAAATCTGAGTATGGGTTAAAGATAGTTCCGATGCTGAGAAGGAAAAATAGAAAAGCAGGGGGAATGAGGTCCTTTGATGTGCTTGCTACACGGAGAACTAAAGAAAAATGCAAATGATTCCCTTCACTAAGAGAAGCTTATCAATATTAAGAAGTACACGGAAAAGAAGAAAGAGGAAAGAAAAAAATATATAACACTTAACAAGAGGATAATTTAGCTTGTTGGCAAGCACTTAGGAGTCTGATTCATGAAAAATTACTCACACAATTGCATAGCAGGTTTTTCTGGGCTTTGTGTGTGAATCATGGTATTGATTTCATGCAAATAACCTCATTTTGTTGGGTGTTGGGCTGTAGAAAGATGGGGGTGGAGAGGGAAGGGCAGTTGAGAGAAAATCAAAGAGGGTGGAGCAAGAGAAGCCTGTTGCTCTCCCAGCCTTGCTGCAATGACCAGAGCGAGATGCCACACACATCGAAAATTAAAAGATGGAAGCCTCTTTCTTCTACCTCCTTCTTTCAAGGGTTCCTCTAGAGAGATACTTGCCAAATAAAGCCTTTTATTCTCCTGTTTTGGTTGGAATGAAATTATTGGAAAGGAGAAGAAAGGAAGATTATGGTTGTACCTCGGGGAGAAAAATAGAGTTAATTTTTGTTGAAAAAACACAACCCATGTCCACAGCCCCGGTAGAGTGTGATAGGAAGTTTTTTGGCTGAGAAAAATCCACTAGTTTGTTTGCCAGTTGGCTATTGGTGCATCTCTCAAAGTGGTGGTTTTCTTTTTCTTTTGTAATTAAAAAGTAATAAGAATTAGTTTGTGAACAGAAGCATCTGGGAGAGTTCAGGTTGGGGTAAGGAGGTGACAGTAACAAAAACATTTAATATTTATTGGGTGTTCCCTATTTGCCACACACTGTTTTACAAGTATTTTTCATATTTTTATTTCTTTAATCTTCATACCAATCATATGAGGTAGGGAGTTTGCTGATGAGGGAATAATATTCCGGCCTTATGAAGCATGGAGGTCCAGAGTTCACTTCTGCTCATGTGTGTCTCTTGGGCCCAGAACGGGCCCACGGTTCTAATTATCACTGTGTGTGCTCAGTTACTTTAGTCATGTTTGATTCTTTGTGATCCTATGGACTGTAATCCCCAGGCTCCTCTGTCCATGGGATTCTCCAGGCAAGAATACTGGAGTGGGTTGCTATGCCCTTCTCCAGGGGATCTTCCTGACCTGGGGATCGAACCTGCATCTCATATCTTCCGCGTTGGCAGGCGGACTCTTTACCTTAAGCGCCACACGGGAAATCCAATTAAGGTGAGATGGCAGAAAATAGAAGGGTAAAGACTCTTGAGAGATGGAGTAAGAAAAGAAGCATTGCATCCAGAAATTATGGCCCAGGAGGCTCCAATCCCATCAGTTAAGTGAGCATCCACTGTAACGGAGCCCAACACAGCAGTGGACGAGGCCCAGCAGCGAGCAGGTGGGGCCCTGGGAGAATGCTGTGGCCCCAGCCCTGAGAAGCAGACGTGAATGCTGCCTCATTAGTCTGTCCACTCACACTGACTGATGTCAACAGAAGTCAGTCTGTGGAAGCACATGTGTCAGCTCCTAACTTGATTCCAAGTCAAGCTCAGGGGGAACAAAAACATAACAAAGAACATCTTTCTCAAGTCTGCTGGTTGTCAGTGCAGGCAGGGGGGACTCTGCTTGTCTGAGTGGGGATTATTGCTCAGAACAGAGGAACAATTCTGTTTCTCTTTACTTGAGAACCATGCCGCATGGCTATAGGCTCTTCTGTTTCATTTGGGGATAAGCTGACAAAATCATGGATAAGTTCTTCTCTCTAATATGAGAAGTCACCGTTCTACTTCCTGGTGTCATTAAGGAGACCTGTGTGAAATCATGGGGTTAGTTTTCACTAAGAGAGCAAAGACTCCCAACAACTGGAGACAAGAAAATGGAAATGTGGTTAACGGGCCAATTTGGTGACCCAATCAGGAACCCAGATGTTTTGCCACCTGCCAAGCTCTCTTAAATTAGTATAATATAGAAATTGACAGAGAGAAGATTTAGAGAACTCCGTGAGAAGAATCAATGAATTTGTTCATTCTGTTAAGCAGAAAAAGGAAAAGGCATAGCAAAGAAAGAAGCATTTATTTCTCTCTTTCAAATCAATTCCTCAACTTCACAGGCATAAGAATTACATTGTGCTATTTTTTTTGTGCAGAAAGCTGGAAAGTGTCCCAGCAGGGAAAGGTCAAGTTTTATGTAAGGAAATTTGAACTGATAATCAGCCTTTCGACTCAGTGATGTCTGTTGTATTAAAAACTTAATAAATATTAATTACATTGTAAGGCTATCCCTCCCCCCCCCTTTTTTTTACAGATCTAACTCACCTGAGCCTTTTTTAAATCTGCAAAGAAAGGATTTTTTTAAAATAAGAAATCCTGTAGTATAACTTGATTTCAATTTATTTCATGTTTTCTTTCTAATTCTGGGGTTACAATAAAATTTGACCACATTTTAATCTCTAGCTGAACTGGTTTCTTTATGCTGTGGAAAATGAATGAAGGCAAATTTGATAGAGAAGCAGAACCTTTAAGGAGAATGGAATTCTACCCAGAGCCGAGATCTTTCATTTAATGAGAGCAGGTAAAATTACTTATTAACCAGTGGTTAATCTTCAGTTTGGAGAAGGAAATGGCAACCCACTCCAGTATCCTTGCCTGGAGAATCCCATGGACAGAGGAACCTGGCAGGCTGCAGTCTATGGGGTCGCAAGAATTGGACATGACTTAGCGACTAAACCACCAGTCTTCAATCATCCACCCTTGAATCCAATTCCCCCTTTCCAAGGTACTCAGCCTTATCATACAGTGATAAGGGGAGAATTATCACCTATAGTGATAATTTGTTGCTTTTACCTAACATCTTTCTTTTTCTCTTTTCTTCTGACAACAAAACCATGATTGGTTTGAGAAAAACCCTTTTCTCATCCTTACTTCCTGCCAGTTGAGTGGTGACATCAGGAGTAGCAAATGACCCAGACTTGTCCAGGCTGAGCATCAAGTGTCCTCACCTTATCAGTGGACTCAGGGATGGATGCGCAAACCAGCCCTGGCTAATCAGCACTGTTCCCAATTTGTAGTCCATGATGAATAGTTTACAGATGGGCGCACAACTAGGTTAGTTAATAAAAATTAATTCCAGGCTGATCATTTCAAAGAAAAATGTTCTTTCTGATAGGATGGGACCTGGAAAGTCAGAAGCCTGGAGTTGGTGGAGATCACTCAGAGAGAGGTCCTGCCTGAGAGTAAGACCAACACAAAGGAGAACAGAGTCATGGGTGAAAGTTGGTAGCCTAGCTCTGCTGAGCCCCTAGTCCAACTCTGTTATGGACCATCTTTACCTCTGGACCTGTCTTATATGTTAGACAATAAATTCCCCATTTGTTAACACTTAAGTCAGTTTGAGTTGAATTTTTGTCACTTGCAGATATTAATGCAGTACTCTCTTCCAAAATATGACCAGTCCATTCAATAATCGTTTGTTGTTGTTGTTTTTTAAGTTTTTAATTTGGAATATGATTAACAATGTTGTGTTAGTTTCTGGTGTACAGAAAGGTGATTTAGTTATACACACACACACACACACACACACACACATATGTGTGTGTGTGCTGAGAACATTTCATGCAAGGATGGACACAATAAAGGACAAAAATGGTATGGACCTAACAGAAGCAGAAGATATTAAGAAGAGGTGGCAAGAATACACAGAACTACTCTACAAAAAAGACCTTCATGACCAAGATAATCACGATGGTGTGATCACTCACCTAGAACCAGATATCCTGGAATACAAAGGCAAGTGGGCCTTAGGAAGCATCCCTATGAACAAAGTGGAGGTGATGGAATTCCAGTTGAGTTATTTCAAATCCTAAAAGATGATGCTATTAAGATGCTGCACTCAATATGCCAGCAAATTTGACAAACTCAGCAGTGGCCACAGAACTGGAAAAGCTCAGCTTTCACTCCAATCCCAAAGAAAGGCAATGCCAAAGAATGCTCAAACTACTAAACAATTGCACTCATCTCACATGCTAGCTAAGTAATGCTCAAAATTCTCCAAGCAAGGTTTCAACAGTATGTGAAATGTGAACTTCCAGATGTTCAAGCTGGATTTAGAAAAGGCAGAGAAAACAGAGACCAAACGCCAACACCCATTGGATCATCAAAAAAGCAAGAGAGTTCCAGAAAAACATCTACTTCTGCTTCATTGTTACACCAAAGCCTTTGACTATGTGAATCACAACAAACTGTGGAAAATTCTTCAAGAGACGGGAATACCAGGCCAACTGGCCTGCCTCCTGAGAAATCTGCATGCAGGTCAGCAAGCAAGAGTTAGAACTGGACATGGAACAGCAGATTGGTTCCAAATAGGAAAAAGAGTATGTCAGGGCTGTATATTGTCACCCTGCTTATTTAATTTATATGCAGCGTACATCATACAAAATGCTGGACTGGAAGAAGCACAAGCTGGAATCAAGATTGCTGGGAGATATATCAGTAACCTCAGATATGCAGATGACACCACTCTTATGGCAGAAAGTGAAGAGGAACTAAAGAGCCTCTTGATGAAAGTGAAAGAGGAGAGTGAAAAAGTTGGTTTAAAGCTCAACATTCAGAAAGCTAAGATCATGGCATCTGGTCCCATCACTTCATGGCAAATAGATGGGGAAACAGTGGAAACAGTGGCAGACTTTATTATGGGGGGCTCCAAAAATCACTGCAGATGGTGACTGCAACCATGAAATTAAAAGATGCTTGCTCCTTGGAAGAAAAGTTATGACCAACCTAGATAACATATTAAAAAGCAAAGACATTACTTTGCCAACAAGTGTCGTCTAGTCAAAGCTATGGTTTTTCCAGTAGTCATGTATAGATGTGAGAGTTGGACTATAAAGAAAACTGAGTGCCAAAGAATTGATGCTTTTGAACTGTGGTGTTGGAGAAGACTCTTGAGAGTCCCTTGGACTGCAAGGAGATCCAACCAGTCCATCCTAAAAGAAATCAGTCCTGAATATCCATTGGAAGGACTGGTGCTGAAGGTGAAACTCCAATACTTTGGCCACTGGATGTAAAGAACTGACTCATTTGAAAAGGCCCTGAAGCTGGGAAAGATTGAGGGCAGGAGGAGAAGGGGACAACAGAGGATGAGAAGGTTGGATGGCATCCCGATTCAATGGACATGAGTTTGAGTAAACACCGAGTGATGGACAGGGAGGCCTGGCATGCTGCGGTTCATGGGGTTGCAAAAAGTCAGACATGACTGAGCAACTGAACTGTACTGATAATATATATGTGTGTGTATAAATATATTTACTTTTCAGATTTGTTTCCATTATTATTAGGTTATTACAGGATTAGAAACAGTGTCAGACTTTATTTTTGGAGGCTCCAAAATCACTGCAGATGGTGACTGCAGCCATGAAATTAAAAGATGCTTACTCCTTGGAAGAAAAGTTATGACCAACCTAGACGGCATATTCAAAAGCAGAGACATTACTTTGCTGACTAAGGTCCGTCTAGTCAAGGCTATGGTTTTTCCTGTGGTCATGTATGGATGTGAGAGTTGGACTATGAAGAAGGCTGAGCACCGAAGAATTGATGCTTTTGAACTGTGGTGTTGGAGAAGACTCTTGAGAGTCCCTTGGACTGCAAGGAGATCCAACCAGTCCATTCTGAAGGAGATCAGCCCTGGGATTTCTTTGGAAGGAATGATGCTAAAACTGAATCTCCAGTACTTTGGGCACCTCATGCGAAGAGTTGACTCATTGGAAAAGACCCTGATGCTGGGAGGCATTGGGGGCAGGAGGAGAAGGGGGCGACTGAGGATGAGATGGCTGGATGGCATCATGGACTCGATGGACGTGAGTCTGAGTGAACTCCGGGAGTTGGTGATGGACAGGGAGGCCTGGCGTGCTGCGATTCCTGGGGTCACAAAGAGTCGGACATGACTGAGCGACTGAACTGAACTGGACTGAGCAGGATATTGCGCATAGCTCCATGTGTTGTACGGTACGTTCTTGCTGTTTACCTATTTTATATATAGTGTTGTATGTAAATTAATCTCAAACTCCTAGTTTTCCCCCTTTCCCAGCTGGTGCTAGTAGTAAAGATCTTGGCTGGCCAATGCAGGAGAGGTAAGAGATGCAGGTTTGATCCCTGTTTTAGCAAGATCTTCTGGAGGACCGCACAACAACCCACTTCAGTATTCTCGCCTGGAGACTACCACGCATGGAGGAGCCTGGCTGACTACAGTCCATAGAGTCACCAAGAGTCGAACACCATGGAAGCAAGTTCGTGTGCACCCACTTTCCCCTTTGGTAACTATAAGTTTGTTTACTATGACTGTGAGTCTGTTTCTGTTTTGTAAATAAGTTCATTTATATAATTTATTTTTGGGATTTCATGCACAAATAATATCATATGACATTTGCCTTTGACTTATTTCTCTTAATATGATGATTCCTATGTCCATCCTTGTTGCTGCAAATGGCATTGTTTCATTTTTTATGGCTGAGTAAGATTCCATTGTCTGTCATAGCCACTATGGAGAACAGTATGGAGATTCCTTAAAGGACTAACAACAGAGTTATCACATGATCCGCAAATCCCATTCCTGGATACATATCTGGATAAAATTCTAATTCAAAAGCATACACGTCCTTCATTGCTCACAGCAGTCTGTTTACAACTGCCAACTTGTGGAAGCAACCTATGTCATTGGCAGACGAATGGATAAAGAAGATGTGGTATAAAATTATTCACGTTTATATCTCTTATTTTCAAGGTATTATACTCGACTCTGGGGATGTTAACAAGGTCTGATTTAGTAAGTTGCTAAATACGCATTTAAGAAAATAAGAGATGAGGAAACTGGGAAGAAATAACAGAATTGCATAAATGGATGAGTATGTGTCCCAATAAACATGTTAGGAGAATGCTAGCTCATTGCACTGAAGGAAAGACATGATCTGGGAAAGCTTCATCTGGCTAGAGAGGTTTGAATTAATCCCATTAGGAAATGAGGAATTTGAATTGGTGAGCAAGAGAAGCTTGTTCTAAGGAGATCGCTAGTGGATACCTGAGAAGTGAAAAGGTATGGTGAGTGGCGAAAGCATTCTAAGGAAACAAAGATAACTGGCAAGATAAAGGATGAAGCCAGGTCTAGGGAAGAGAGAGCTCTGAGTTTGTACGTGACCCAATTGGTGATGAGGATGTGAAGCAAGGATTCGGATGCTAAAATGACACTTTGCAGAAAATTTTGTTGGTAATATAGTGTTTGGAGTGGAAGATAGGAGACACTGGGGCAGAGGAAAAAACAAAGCCTCTGTTACACAAATCTAGGTAGGTATTGATTAGGACAATTGACTGGGATTGGTGAGCAAGAGGAAGGATTATTGGTGAGCAAAGTCAATCCCCAGGGACTGGTGAGAGATGAGTAAAAAGATGATGTAGTGGTTTTAATAAATTTAGAATGTGATACATAAAGGATGAAAACAGGTTGAAAGGAAAACATATTAGGCTTGATTTTAGACAGTACTTTGGGGGAGAATTTCAGTTAAAAAAATCCTGTGCGTCGATCAAAAGGTGGACATAAACCACAGATGAAAGGTCAAGCTTAAGGTCAGAATGCAGATCTCAGAACCACTGTCCAAAGTCCTCACGGATAAAGATTCTCCAAGGAAATGATGACAGGTAGAAAGGAAGCCAGGGTAAGCCTGAATTTCAGGGGTACACACAGCAGCAGCAAGAAGAAAGGGGAAATGGTGCCCAGCTCTGAGTTTCAGAGACGGAAGATCAGGAATTGCAGTATTTCTAAAAGTTGCAGTGAAGCTTTTATCAAGATGGAAAAGACTAAGGTGTGATTACATACCAAAGAGATTATATGTGTGAGAGACAGTGAGCAAGTAAAGCCTGTGAGTTGGGATGAACTTACTGTGAAAAATGCCTTTCACTGGGAAAAGGGCCACACATGTACCTAATCAAGAGCTTACATGGGCAGGAAAAAAAAAAAAAGAAACAAATCTGTTTGATTGTACAAAACACTTAAAATACATTTTTCCCCAGTGAACTTGTGTATATGTATACACACACTTATAATTTTGTAGTTTGTTGACATGTATAGACACACAGACACAAATGCTTTAGGAGGGTGTCTGGATAGTCTGTGTGGTGAGTGGAGGGAAAGCGATGCTGTAAAAACAATCCGGAGAGAATTACTCTGTGTAAATGACAGCATGTGTGGCTTGTTGCCACCAACAGCACAATGTGTGTTGCAAACCAAATCAAATTTTTGTTTCAGTTTTTATTTATTTTTTATTTTTTGAATCTCTGATCTAACAAGAAACACACTGGGAAACTTGCAATCCCTCTTCAAACACACCCCCAAGACATTCGCTGAGACTTCTAAGGAGAAGCAGAGTGTGTCTGAGCTTAGACCCTCAAAGTCAGCACTGTGGTTTCTGAGGAGGCAGATCTAAAGCCTAAAAGTTGATCCTATACATTAGTGGAGAGATGATTTCACAGAATTTAAGAAGGATAACAACCTCTAGACACATATTCACATCCACAGCCTACTCCTACCCACATGGAGACAGTCAACTTTAATAAGAACCAGACTGATTTGACTTTAAAAATATATCTGTGCTTTTAAAATAATCCATGCTGGCTCCAGTTCAACCCTTCAAATAGTAACTAAAATCAGCCCATCGTCTATAGGCGTCTGTTTTGCGTCCCTGAAATAGAGTCCTTCAGTCTCCACATAGAAGGGTCTGAGAAGCTACAGCTAGGAGATGCAGATTGCCCGCACCTTGGGAAAAATTATTCTGTTAGAAAGTGGAGGAGTTCCTTGTCTTCTGCAGTGTGGCCTGTCTCAGCAGCCCTGTCTTAAGGAGGCCAGTTAAAGGGAGACATCACTGCCCATTGATTTAGCTGATTCTCTGGGCCACGACCTGAGTAGATATGACTCTGAGACCCTGGGATGGGCTAAGAGGACTTTTGGATTCCAGCCCACGATTTAAAAGAAAGAATCTTAATGCTTTTGGGGGCCCTCTTCCTGCCAAGTCCCAACTAAACAAAAAAAGGACCCAAAGAAATAAACCAGAAGAAGAAAAAGAGACAGGCCAAGGAGACAATTGAGAAAAAGGTGAAAAGGAAGAAGGGGAGAAAGCTGAGGGGTGGAAAGAAGGCAAGTAAAAAGGGAAAGAGGGGAGGAAAGAAGCCAAGAGAAGGAATGGGTTTTCACGAGAAAAACAGAGACAGCCGGAAACACAGGGTGATGGAGAAGGCGAGGGAGAGGATGTCTGGAGCAGCTTATCTGAACAAAGTCAGACTCCTCACAGGCAGCCGCGGGGGTGGCCCAATGTGTCATTCACATCTCAAGCTCCCAGGATCAGTGGGAAAGTCAGTTGTTTGACCATCCATGTCACATCAGAATCATTAGAAACTCAGCACCAGAGACCAGCCTGCTGAACTCCTCACTGTCTGCACCAGAGGTAAGCAATGCTGAACACACAGCCTCCACAGACTGCATTCTGGGGGCTGTGTGCTTGTGAATCATTTTTCTTGTGCTCCAAAAAAGTCCTGAGACTAACCAAATTCTTAAGAGATGACTCTCATCCAGACATTCCTGGGCTGTAAGGGAGTAACCGCGATGACTTTTCATGGTACAGAAAGTCAAGCCCAAAAGCTACATCAGGACATCACCATGTCCCTTCCTCTGTCCCCAGGGACCTCTGGCTTGCTCAGGCCAGTAGGTAATTTCCAGGTCCTCTCTCTTGTATCTATGCCACCAGCCGGTCTCTCCTCTGTGGAACTGCTTCCTTTGGCTTTGGGAAACCATATACTGCTGATCATCTTCATGATAAAGTGACCAACCATCCTGGTTTTCCAAGAGCTGAGGGGTTTCTGGTACCAGGGACATTTAGTACTAAGGTGAGAAAGTGCCAGACAAGCTGGTACACATTGGTCACTAATGTGACCAATCTTCTCTGTGCAGCTGCCAAAACGTGCTCCTCTTTACCGCCGATCCTTGGGAAGCAGACTTCTAGTCTCATCTCCCGAGTCCACACATTTCCTGTGCACCTGACTCATTAGGTATTTAACTTTTGCTCTGTACTGACAAGGGCAGAAGCACCGCTAATGCAAGAGGTCCCTCCCAGCATCAGATCTGCCTGTGATATGTTCAAGTATTCTGTTCTCCCAGTGACTTTCTCAATTGTTCTCTTTACCTTTATGGGTTTTACTCAAATTTCATCTCCCCCAACAGTTTTGCCTGATTTCCTAACCCATTTCTGGTTTCTCCAACTTCCTTTAATAGAGACTACACTGTATACCCTCAGTTCAGTTCAGTTCAGTCACTTAGTTGTGTCCGACTCTTTGCGACCCCATGAATCGCAGTACCCCAGGCCTCCCTGTCCATCACCAACTCCCGGAGTTCACTCAGACTCATGTCCACTGAGTCGGTGATGCCATCCAGCCATCTCATCCTCTGTTGTCCCCATCTCCTCCTGCCCCCAATCCCTCCCATCATCAGGGTCTTTTCCAATGAGTCATCTCTTCGCATGATGTGGCCAAAGAATTGGAGTTCCAGCTTTAGCATCAGTCCTTCCAATGAACACCCAGGATTTCCTTTAGAATGTACTGGTTGGATCTCCTTGCAGTCCAAGGGACTCTCAAGAGTCTTCTCCAACACCACAGTTCAAAAGCATCAATTCTTCGGTGCTCAGCTTTCTTCACAGTCCAACTCTCACATCCATACCTGACCACAGGAAAAACCATAGCCTTGACTAGACAGACCTTTGTTGGAAAGTAATGTCTCTGCTTTTTAATATGCTGTCTATGTTGGTCATAACTTTCCTCCAAGGAGTAAGCATCTTTTAATTTCATGGTGGCAATCACCATCTAAAGTGATTTTGGAGCCCCAAAAAATAAAGTCTGACACTGTTTCCCATCTATTTCCCATGAAGTGATGAGACAAGATGCCATGATCTTAGTTTTCTGAATGTTGAGCTTTAAGCCAACTTTTTCACTCTCCTCTTTCACTTTCATCAAGAGGCTTTTTAGCTCTTCACTTTCTGCCATAAGGGTGGTATCATCTGCATATCTGAGGTTATTGATATTTCTGGCAATCTTGAGTCCAGCTTGTGGTTCTTCCAGCCCAGCGTTTCTCATGATGTACTCTGTATAGAAGTTAAATAAGCAAGGTGACAGTATACAGGCTTGACATACTCCTTTTCCTATTTGGAACCAGTCTGTTGTTCCATGTCCAGTTCTAACTGTTGCTTCCTGACCTGCATACAGATTTCTCAAGAGGCAGGTTAGGTGGTCTGGTATGCCCATCTCTTTCAGAATTGTCCACAGTTGATTGTGATCCACACAGTCAAAGGCTTTGGCATAGTCAATAAAGCAGAAATAGATGTTTTTCTGGTACTCTCTTGCTTTTTCAATGATCCAGCATATGTTGGCAGTTTGATCTCTGTTTTCTCTGCCTTTTCTAAAACCAGCTTGAACATCTGGAAATTCATGGTTCATGTATTGCTAAAGCCTGGCTTGGAGAATTTTGAGCATTACTTTACTAGCGTGTGAGATGACTGCCACTGTGCGGTAGTTTGAGCATTCTTTGGTATTGCCTTTCTTTGGGATTGGAATGAAAACTGACCTTTTCCAGTCCTGTGGCCACTGCTGAGTTTTCCAAATTTGCTGGCATATTGAGTGCAGCACTTTCACAGCATCATCTTTCAGGAATTGAAATAGCTCAACTGGAATTCTATCACCTCCACTAGCTTTGTTCATAGTGATGCTTTCTAAGGCCCACTTGACTTCACATTCAGGATGTCTGGCTCTAGGTGAGTGATCACACCATCATGATTATCTTGGTCATGAAGATCTTTTTTGTACAGTTCTGTGTATTCTTGCCACCTCTTCTTAATATCTTCTGCTTCTGTTAGATCCATACTCTTTCTGTCCTTTACTGAGCCCATCTTTTCATGAAATATTCCCTTGGTATCTCTAATTTTCTTGAAGAGATCTCTAGTTTTTCTCATTCTGTTGTTTTCTTCTATTTCTTTGCATTGATTGCTGAGGAAGGCTTTCTTATCTCTCCTTGCTATTCTTTGGAACTCTGCATTCAGATGCTTAAATCTTTCCTTTTCTCCTTTGCTTTTCACTTTTCTTCTTTTCGCAGCTATTTGTAAGGCCTCCCCAGACAGCCATTTTGCTTTTTTGCATTTCTTTTCCATGGGGATGGTCTTGATACCTGTCTCTGTTGTACAATGTCACAAACCTCCATCCATAGTTCAGTAGGTACTCTATCTATCAGATCTAGTCTGTTAAATCTTTTTCTCACTTCCACTGTAAAATCATAAGGGATTTGATTTAGGTCATACCTGAATGGTCTAGTGGTTTTCCCTACTTTCTTCAATTTAAGTCTGAATTTGGCCATAAAAAGTTTATGATCTGAGCCACAGTCAGCTCCCAGTCTTATTTTTGCTGACTGTATTGAGCTTCTCCATCTTTGGCTGCAAAGAATATAATCAATCTGATTTCAGTGTTGACCATCTGGTGATGTCCACGTGTAGAGTCTTCTCTTGTGCTGCTGGAAGAGAGTGTTTGGTATGACCAGTGCGTTCTCTTGGCAAAACTCTATTAGCCTTTGCTCTGCTTCATTCTGTATTCCAAGGCCAAATTTGCCTGTTACTCCAGGTATTTCCTGACTTCCTACTTTTCATTCCAGTCCCCTATAATGAAAAGGACATATTTTTGGAGTGTTAGTTCTAAAAGGTCTTGTAGGTCTTCATAGAACCGTTCAACTTCAGCTTCTTCAGCATTACTGGTTGGGACATAGGCTTGGTTACTGTGATATTGAATGGTTTGCCTTGGAAATGAACAGAGATCATTCTGTCGTTTTTGAGATTGCATCCAAGTACTGCATTTCAGACTCTTTTGTTGACCATGATGGCTACTCCATTTCTTCTAAGGGATTCCTGTCCACAGTAGTAGATATAATGGTCATCTGAGTTAGACTCATCTATTCCAGTCCATTTTAGTTTGCTGATTCCCAGAATGTCCACTATATACCCTATCACTTAATTAATCTTCATCCTAACATGGTATCTAATTTTGTACATCAATAAGCCTCTGAAATTATAGTGTCAGAGACAAATAGATCTGAGTCTTAAGTTCCAGGTCTACCAATAATCTCCTAACGCTTATTGAATGCTTGTTCTGGGGAGCCAATATTTCACCTGCTTTACATCATCTCATTTATAGTATGTCACTTTTACTGGAAATAGTGACAGATTTTATTTTCTTGGGCTCCAAAATCACTCTGGACAATGACTGCAGCCATGAAATTAAAAGATGCTTACTTCTTGGAAGAAAAGCTATGACAAACCTAGATAGAGTATTAAAAAGCAGAGATATCACTTTGCCAATAAAAGTCCATCTAGTCAAACTGTGGTTTTTCCAGTAGTCATGTACCAATGTGAGAGCTGGACCATAAAGAAGGCTGAGCACAGAAAAATTGATACTTTCAAAGTATGGTGCTGGAGAAGACTCTTGAGAGTCCCTTGGACAGCAAGGAGACCAAACCAGTTAATTGTAAAGGAAATCAACCCTGAATATTCATTGGAAGGACTGATGCTGAAGATGAAGCTCCAACAAGCTGACCACCTGATGCAAAGAGCCAACTCATTGGAAAAGACCCTGATGCTGGGAAAGATTAAGGGCAGGAGGAGAAGGGGGTGACAGAGAATGAGATGGTTGGATGGCATCACTGACTCAGTGAACATGAGTTTGAGCAAATTCCAGGAGACTGTGAAGAATAAGGAAGCCTGGTGTTCTGCAGTCCATGGGGTCACAAAGAGTCAGACAGACTTAGCAACAGCAACATTTATACTTTAAAACTTCAAGAGGAATCCTTTTATGGATGAAAAAAAAATGTAACTCAGAGATGCTAATGAAGATGCCTCTGGAAACACAGTAGGTAGGGTTACGCTTTAGCTGACTGAACCCAGATCTAGATTCGTAGCTATAAACTGTTGGGTTTTAATGTATTCAAGATTAAATGTACTATGACTATTTCCAAGAAAATCTCTTATTACTCTAAAGATTATACTACTAGTGACCAAATCTTTCCATAAATTCTCCTCTAATTCTCTGCTAATCTGCCCAGAAATTCTTAACAGAAACCGCTTTGGCCCTCAGAGCCTGCAGACCCATTAGTGCTTGATGCTAATGTATCCTATGGCACTTCCGCCCTGTACCACTCCCCCATGTTCCCGCTTGGTATAACCACTGTAAATGCCCCCCCTCTCCCCACCCCCAGTAAATATTTTATCTTTCACAAGCAGCTGGAAGGAGAGAGGTGCTCTAGCAGCAGGCTCGGTCAATCCTGTTTAAATATTGATCACAAACATCGTTAAAATAAAAGTCTATCGACTCAGCTGGTGACTTTGCAGCTTCAACACTTTGCAGAAGGCAATTTTCCATGTGCGGTGACTCCAAGCAACTTGCTTGAGTTATGATGTTAATAAGCGAGGCACCTCCTTTGGGGGAGCTCTGGTATCCCGAGGCAGCTGCAGAGAGGAACCAGTCCTTTGCTTTGCGGTGATTCCAAAGTCCTTCCTCCAGCCTTGTTAGCCCCATGGGCCTGCGTTTCCAATTCTAGCATCTCACCTTTGGAAGCCAAGCCGAGCTGGCATGCTTCCAGGAGTTGGGAGCGTGTGCCTTCGGTGGCCTTGAAAATGTTTAAGGGTAAACTGATGGGAAGGGGGATGCTATACAGCTTCTGGCAAAGGGGTTAAGTTCATTCCTCTGCAGCAGTTTTCGATGTTTAGCATCTGTCAGAATCATGAGGGACTGAAGGGTCCCCTCCCCACCCCCAGGGCTTCTGATCAGTCAATCTGGGACTTGGTTCAGGAATTTGCATTTCTATCAAGTTTCCAGGTGACCAGAGCTGCTGGCCCAGGGGCCTCACTTTGAGAACATTACCATTACCTATACCCATACTTCCCTAGTAGCTCAGTTGGTAAAGAATCTGCCTGCAATGCAGGAGACCTGGGTTCAATTCCTGGGTCAGGAAGTACCCTGGGGAAGGAAATGGCAATCCACTTCAGTACTCTTGCCTGGAGAATCCCATGGACAGAGGAGCCTGGCGGGCTATAGTCCATGGCGTCCCAAAGAGTCGGACACAACTGGGTGACTAAATTTCTTTCTTTCCATCTGTACTAAGAGAGCAGCTTGTACTGAAATCGGTTTGTCCTCCATGTGCCCTCAGGTACTGCCTCCTCACATTGCAGCTTAGCCTTTATCTGGGCCAGCGGTTTTCAAACTCAATGGCACCCCACTCCAGTACTTTGCCTGGAAAATCCCATGGATGGAGGAGCCTCATGGGCTGCAGTCCATGGGGTCGTGAAGAGTCAGACATGACTGAGTGACTTCACTTTCACTTTTCACTTTCATGCATTGGAGAAGGAAATGGCAACTCACTCCAGTGTTCTTGCCTGGCGAATCCCAGGGACGGGGGAGCCAGGTAGGCTGCCGTCTATGGGGTCACACAGAGTCAGACACGACTGGAGTGACTTAGCAGCAGCAGCAATGAAACTCCTTAGAGATATTCACAAAGTCCCAGTGGAGGTCCATGATTAAGGGTAATAAACAGCTCACCTTGGCTGAAGTGAGAGCAGAAGGCCACGGGCTCCGCGGCAGAGCCTGTGGCTCTGAGGATTTGCTCCAAATACCCTTCTCTTACAAATGAGACAACAGACAGCCCAGATGGAGACATGACTCACCTGTGGAAAGCCCGAATTAGAGCCCAATTTCCCCTTTTCCCAGAACAGCTACTATATCTAAGTTAATGGATAGCTGATCACTCCCAGTTGAAGGGTGATGGTGGATGAACATATCTGGCGGGAAATTCATCCAGCCATCACTCTTGTGAGCAAATCTGTGTCTTCCACATCTGGGCGGAAGAAAGGTCATTCAGGACCTGAGTTCCTGAAAGCTCTTCTGAGTGGTCTGAATGTAGTAATTCAGTTTGCTTCAAGAGTGTGTTCAGATGGCCTACGTCTCTGCCTCTCTATATAAACAGAGATAATGAAAAGGGGGTGCCAGGATGGAAGAGAAAAGAGGCGTTAGTAAGAAGGAGGTGTAGCCCGGGCAGTATGTCGCTCAAGGATCAGAGAGCCGTAATTCACAGAAATATGACAATGGGCAGATTCTAACAAAAAGAAAATTATGAGTTGGTCAGCTTTTCAAAATTTCTGTGTGGACATGTAAGTCACTGCGCTGATTGGCTGGGGGTGGCCATAAGGGTTAAGTACAGAACCAGAGCCATTCACCAGAAGCCAGCCAAGAGGTGAGATCCGTTCGTCTGTCTCCTTTTCTCTCTGGTCTGATCCCCCTTCCTGCTATCACTCAGCCATGGCAGACGCAGGGACTCTGAGTCAGCACATCCAGCGTTGCCTCTGGGTTCCCCAAAGAAAAACTAAATAGAATCTCCTACGTGGGACTGTTTTCCCTCTAAAAGGGAACATGAAGAAAATAGGAGGGTCCCCGTTAACTAACTTAGCATAAAACAGTCACAAAGATGCTATTTTCATTCCTCTGCTGCCAAATGGCACTGAGCTGGTGACTCAGGCAGCAGACAAATGCAAGGGGAGTTCCAACTCCATTTTCTCTGGGAAGCAGACGTGGCTGTTTATGAAGCTCTCAACCCCATATGCAGAGAGGATTGGGCTGTGCAAGTGGATTTCATTGTCTGCTTTGGATCGGCGTCTACAGAGAAAAACAACTATAAAGTATATGTCCTTTCCCCCCACATTCAGCAAAACCTATCCATTTTGTTCCCTTCCAACTCTCAGTTCTCCAGCCAACTCTCTCTCCGCTGGTAATTTTTCAGGAGCCCTGCAGGGTACGGATGAAGCGCTCTGTGGCTCCTCCAGCCCAGCATTTATAGGACCAAGCACTTCATCTCACTTCACTCTGAAGATAAACAGGGGGCCTTGAGATCTCAGGCAGGCTGATTGGAATAACCAATCCCAAATGCTCTTGCAGAGTTCAGGAAGCCTTATTTGAAACAGCTGAAGTCCTGAACTCAGCCAGCTTTGACTAGAAATTTCACTCCACTTGAATGCAAAGTTTATATGGTCACTGTATTACCCACAGTGAGTGAATAAATAATAATTAAAAGATTGCACCTCTGTTTGGAAGACAGAAAATGCTGGAAAGGATCCTGAGAAAGAAGTTAATCTGAACAGGGGAGGTCTAAGCTGTGTTGTTTTTCAAATATTCAAAGTATATTCTTACCTCAAGGCCTTTGCACTTATTTTCCTTATGGAATTGAAATCCAAATATACCCAGAAATCCATATATCCTTTCCTTCATTAAAATGTCTCTTCAAATGGCAATGCCTCTGAAATCCCCTCCCTAACCATCCTTTCTAAAATGGTGCCTCTATAATGTCAGCATTATTTTCCTATTTTATTTTCCTCACAGCACCTCAAGTCCTATTTTCATGTTTTTAACTTCTTCCTGGACTGTCTCTCAAGGGTACGTAAGTTCCATGAAGATGAATGGTGCTTCCCACCTTCCACACGGTATCCTGAGGGCCCTTCTGCACGTGGCGGGTGCTCAGTGAGTATTTGTTTGTTATGTGAATGAATTCTAGCGCTGTCTCTGCCAAGTCCAGTCATGTTGCCTCCGGGGGTGGAGAAATGTGACTCTTTCGTAAACTGTAAACTGCCACATAGGCGTATAATGTTTTCAACGTATCAGTCTTTATTTTAAGCCCTCTCCATTGAAAGGGATTTTCCTCTCACCTAGTGTCTTTCACGGCAAATTAAATAACTGAGGGAAATCAAGAGTGGCTTTTAGCACCATTTTCAAAGAAAACAAAAATACGTTCTGATTTTGTTACAAGAGTTGGCATATTTGGTAGCACGAACCTCAGTATAGAGGGTAGAGAAAAGAGTCCTATTTGCCTAGCTGTCTTAGAATTACCAGTCGTGGAAACAGTCTAGTCCCATTGTGTCTAATTGCCATTGAGATCCAATGTGTCCCATTTTCCATTGTGCTCTAATTCCATTTATGTATTGACAAGGAATCCTATTTTCTCGGAATTTTCTAGGGAGCATTCAAATAAGTTTCTCAACCACCCCGAGTGAGACTGTCATAGTCCTTATTTACTGGAGGACAAAGCAGATTCCAAAGGCTGAAGTGAGATCCCCAATGTCAGAGCACCTTGGAAACAAATCAGCTACTGGAAAGAAGTCAAACTTAGATATTCAGGCCCCAAGCCCGATATTCCTTCTTCCTACCAGACTGCGTCTTCAGGATGTGTGATTTCCAGGGAAGGAGGAGTCAGCTTGGCCTTTCCCACCTGGACCCTTATCTAATAAATTCCCATGCCTTTTTCTAGCTGCCCTTGGGGTGAGGAATCATGTACACATTTTGCCTCCTCACACCTGCCTCTGCAGCTGAGTTCCAACAGTCCAGAGGGGAAAACGCATCCAGAAATCAATCAGAAAGCATTAACAGACTGTGCTTGTTAATAATCTACCAACAAACAGTAAACCCTCCTCTTAGCCTCTACTCCCCATGCTGGACCAGCAGGGTTGTTTCCTGGAGGGACAAGAGGAAGCAGAAAATAGTGTTCCTGAGAATAAAGCCAGGCACAGCCTCAGAGAGCCCAGTAGCAATAAGGATGCTCCCCACCAAAAGTACCCTTCTAGCCTGGCGTGCTTCCTGCAGGAAGAGTAGTAATTAACCAGACGAGAAGCGGAGGCTCTATCCCTGCTCTACTGGGGACGAAGCTGCTGTGCTGCTAATAACCTGTCTCAGGGCTTGTGGCCAAGGAGGAGGTCAGGTGCCCCAGGCTCTCTTTAGCTGAAAAGTACAGTTATCACAGGCAGCTGCTGCTTTCCTGGTGGGTGATATTCCTCTTAGGAAAAGGTTTATCTGGTGATACCCCAAACAGTCAGCGGAGGCCATTAATCTGCTCCTGATCACCAGTATGAATCACACAAGTGGATCTGGGTGGTGGCTCAAACCCTAGAACGCAGTCCAGTATTCTTGCCTAGAGAATTCCATGGACAGAGGACCCTGGCAGGCTAAAGTCCATGGCGTCGCAAAGAGTTGGACTCGACTGAGCATCTGAGCAACCGAAAGGGGGGAGGCTAATTTATGGAGAAGATCATGGTCTTTTGAATATAGAGAATTAACTAAGTGGAAAGGAAGTGAGCACCAAGCCTTCTGAATGAGAATCAGGAAGCTAAGTCCTTCTGAAGACCTGTCACGTGTCCAGGAGAATGGGCTACCCTGATGGGAAATGCCAGTAAGGACGTGAGGTGGTTCTCGCCCTCAGGAAGGTTGAAGACTTACTAGGTGGAGGGAGAAATGAAAACACATACCACATGTGAACAAAATAGGATGGAGCTGAGTGCTAAGTGGGAATCAGTGATAAGTGTCAAGGTAACATTTGATAAGTAGGCGTGTGGCACATTTAATAAGTGTGAGAAGGATTCCATGAATGACTGAGGAAGGAATGTTTGCCGGAGCAAGGTCCTGAGCTGTGTAGCTGGAATCATGGTTGAAGTCTGACTAGAAGCTGGGAGGTGGAGGACGTTCAGAGCATGAAAGACAACCTAAGACAAACTTAATAAACATGGCTACGGCTCTGCATCGTTTGAAATCTATTTTTATATATTTAGCTCTCATAAGTAAACTTGAGACAGGCTGGTTTGATCAGATGAGAAGTCTAAGACTCAGAATATTTAGCAGAAACACCTACTATTGCTCAGTGGTTAGGTATCAGAGCTGGAGCAAGAACCCAGCTCCATGTGCTTTCCATTCTAAGCCACAGGATTTTGAAATCTTTTTGACTCTAACTTATACCAAGAAATAAATTTTACATATGAATTGGTACACACATGATATTGTTCTATAATATAGCACTCACCTTTACTGAGTGATGTGTTTCCTAATCTATCCTATTCTAGTCTATTTTTTGCCAGACAGTTTTGGTTGTATCATGGACCCAAAACTGAATGGCTTAAAACACCAACAGTGTAATTTGTTCATGATTTTGTCGGGTGTTTTTTTTCCTAGACCAGTAGATCTCAACGGGGAGTGATTTTGCCTTTTGGGGGGCACATGGTTGTGTCAAGATATTTTTGACTTTTATCACTGTGGTGGTGGATGCTGCTTGCATTTAGTGGGTGAAGGCCAGAAATGCTGCTAAACATCCTATACTGTGCAGAACAGCCCCGAAACAAAGAATTATCTGGCCTCGTACATCAGTAACGGTGAGGCTGAAAAGCCCTCTTCTGCCCCGGGCAAAGCTCAGCTGATCTCAGCCAGGCCCGCTCACGCATCTGTGGTCAGCTGTGGGTTGGCTAGGTGAGGGGAGAGGCTGCTTCGTTCTGGGTGGGCTTTGCTCACACATCAGGTTTGAAGTCTGGGGAACAGGCAACTGAGGCATGTATTTTGGTTCTTGCACAGGCTGATCCAGGTTCATTCACACGATGATTATCTCAGAGTTACCAATGGCAGCAGGAGAGGGCAAGTTCCAAAGCTTAAACAATTTAAAGTCATTGTTTATGTCATGCTTGCTACTGTTCCACTGGCCAATGAGTCACATAGAGGCAGGGAAAAATGGAGGGCCCTGACTGTAGCAATCTACCATCATTTCATTAAAAGAAGATTCTGTTCACAGCCTATAAATGTATTTCATGACCTGCAAATGGATCAGGACTTGCAGACTGAAAGATGCTACTTTGTATCAGACCCTTTGCCAGCTATTCAATAGGATTTCTCTCTTTTTTTTCCCTTTTATTTCCGAAATATTGGACAATGTCATATGTGTCAATTCAGTTCAGTCAGTCGGTCAGTTGTGTCCTACTCTTTGCGACCCCATGAATTGCAGCATGCCAAGCCTCTCTGTCCATCACCAACTCCCGGAGTTCACTCAGACTCACACCCATCGAGTCAGTGATGCCATCCAGCCATCTCGTCCTCTGTCGTCCCCACTCCTCCTGCTCCCAATCCCTCCCAGCATCAGAGTCTTTTCCAATGAGTCAACTCTTCGCATGAGGTGGCCAAAGTACAGGAGTTTCAGCTTCAGCATCATTCCTTCCAAAGAAATCCCAGGGCTGATCTCCTTCAGAATGGACTGGTTGGATCTCCTTGCAGTCCAAGGGACTCTCAAGAGTCTTCTCCAACACCACAGTTCAAAAGCATCAATTCTTCGGTGCTCAGCCTTCTTCACAGTCCAGCTCTCACATCCATACATGTCATATGTGTAGTAGGGGCTCGATACACTTCTTATGAATGGACGTGAGACATTGGAGATGCCCATAAAGAAACTTGCCTGACTTAGGATGGATACTTGGTAAGAAAATTTGGCTGGTTGAAGCTGAGCCAGAGCATGGCACTTTGAAAATGCCAAAGAAGGGAATATTTTTATTTTTACTTTTTATTTTTTTGACTGTACCACCCAGCATGTGGAATCTTAGTTCCCCTGCTGCTGCTGCTAAGTCGCTTAAGTCGTGTCCAATTCTGTGTGACCCCATAGACGGCCTCCTACCAGGCTCCTCTGTCCCTGGGATTCTCCAGGCAAGAACAATGGAGTGGGTTGCCATTTCCTTTTCCAATGCATGAAAATGAAGTTGCTCTGTCATGTCCGACTCTTAGCGACCTCATGGACTGCAGCCTACCAGGCTCCTTCGTCCATGGAATTTTCCACCCCACTGGAGTGGGGTGCCATTGCTTTCTCTGCTTAGTTCCCTGACCAAGGATCAAACCTGTGGCCCCTGCACTGGTAGTTCAGAGCCTTAAGCCTTGGACTGCCAGGGGATCCCCAGGGAAACATTTTTAAATCAGCTGTCTGGGTGAAGACTGAAGTACCAGATTCCTAGTCAGGCCTACTTCTCTGGATTTGTAGGTTCTCTCATACCTCCCTTTCTCCTCTCATTGTGTCATCCATCATTAACTAAGTTAAAATGTCTAGGCCTTCTGTACCTAATGAGAACATATGACAAAAAGAAGATTGACCTAATAGTCCTTACAGATAGCTGGGGGTGGGGGTGGGTGGAACTTATGGGAATTCAAGAACTTGTGAGCCTGTTAATTTTCTCAAAGCAAAGTTTTGCTTCTTTGGGAGAAAATAGGAAACCACGTGGGCATGAGATCAAAGGATATTTTTTGTTACAAGTCCAGAAAACCTGGTTTGAGGAATTAAGCAAGCTGTACTTTGTTTGCGATTGAGAATTCAAGAGATTCTTGGAAGGTGAGAGATGGGGAAATAAGTCTGCTTATATTCTAAGACCTGCTGTTTGTTGTTGGACAGGGCACTGTCCCTCTCTGGGCCTTGGTTTCCTCTTCTGTAGAGTGAAGTGATGAGACTGCATGAGCACAGAGATCCCTTCTAGCAGGCAGGTTCTGATAGCCTGTATGTCTCCGTGTTTCCTGTGGCTGGAGGAAATCCTGACCCCGTCTCTCCTCTTTGCTCATTCTTTCAGACGCCATCCTTCCTTGAGAGGAGAGGGAGCTCTTGATGTCAATCATGGGGTAACAGAATGAGAGTCTTCCTGTCTGTCCCCTGTGGGGAAATTGCAGGCAGACAATTAATCCAGCTCTTTACATCAGACCCCCCTCCACACAGCATGTGATGGGAAAGGCCTCTCACTTCCCTTCTGGCTCCCACATGTCACCGAACCTGTTGCCACATGATTCAGTCCTCCATTGCCATTAAAGTTAACCATCCCCGGGAAAATGAATGCGCAGTTAACAAAGTGATAAGTTGATGCTTAAACTTTAAGCAGATTGCTTCCAGCTAATCTCAGTTAAGTGGCAGACAGAATCACAGGCACTCTCAGCTCTGCATAAGCCCCAGCACCCAAGAAAATGAGTGGGCTCCCAAGGGGAAATCCTCCCTATGCTTCTCCTTCCAGAAGCTGAAACGGAGTGGGCATGCGATGGGGCCAGGGAGACAGAAAACGGGAAGTGATGTCCTGCTACCCTGAGCACCAAGTTAGTGGCTTAGCCTTAGGAGCACCGCTTAACCACTCTGAGGTCCATTTCCCTATTCAGCAAAACGGGCGCAGTGATATCTCTGAGGATATAACTCTTGGTAAGAAGTAGAGGGTATGTGAGTAAAGTGATTTATCCAGCCCTGGAACATCGGAGGCTCCCGATAACAAGGGATAGGGGGTGGGCACTGGGAGCTCCCTGGGACGTCCCTTACCTCCAGCCCTAGGAGGAGACCCCTCTCTTCCAACCTCCCTTCCCCCCAGCAGCTTCTGAAGATCTTTTTACATGGATATTAACACAAAAAGGAGTCAGAGACTTGCTTACACTTTGGGAGAAGAGGAGTAACGGCCGAATTTTGTACTTGTCCAAAGATACCTTTTCAATACACGAATTCTCTTCTTTTTGTGCCCCCAAAGAAAGAAAAGCTCCTCCCTCCTGTCCCCTTCAGATTCCCAGAATAACACTTTTCTTCTCAATGTCTGGTATGAGAGTACTAAGAGCCGTAAGGATCTGGAGTGAGCATGGCAACCCACTCCAGTGTTCTTGCTGGAGAATTCCATGGACAGAGGGCCTGGTGAGCTACAGTCATTGCGGCGGCAAAGAGTCGGACACGACTGAAGCGAGTTAGCACGTACTGGTATGAGAGTACTAAGAGCCAGAAAGGAGAGACAAGGAAACATTAAGAAAGAGAAAAAGAGGAGAGGAAAGAAAAAAAGCCTTCAGATGAATGAGGAATAAAGTGAGCTCATAGCAACACAGTCTGTCACTTTCCTTTGTCTCAGCTTCAGTTGTATGAATCTTGACATTTCTGGTGAATGAGGAACTCCTAAAATTAGCTGAGCAGCTACTATGTTCCAGGAACTGTGCCAGGCCACTGAGGAGAGAGTGGAGGGAAGGATGGGTGCAGTGTCTGCCCTCAGAGAGCTCATAGGCTAGAGAGGAAGACATCACACAACAGTCACAAAAAGCGATTGCAGATGCTTAGTCTAGGACATCAGGGAAGGCTTCCCAAGGACAGGGACAGGTTGGGGATGAAAGAATAAGCAGGGATTTCTTAGGTAAACGAGGGGGGGATGGGGACAAATTTTTAGGTAGGAGGTGGAGCATGGGGAAAGGCTTAGAGAGGGATGTTGAGGATGAGTTTGGAACAGAGAGAAGCTGAAGATGATAGGAGTGGAGAGAGTCAGGGAGGTGAAGGTAGTGAGCAGTGTCAGGAGGGCGGCCTGCCTGCCTGACTCCACTGGGCAGGATCTACATCACCATTTTGAGGATTTCCACTAAAGCACGGTAGAAAAACCCTGCTTTTTCTGAGTGCCATGAGTGGTATTAAGATATAGAACTTAATATGGCTTTTACCTGGTGATTTAATATAGCTTTTATTTGGTAACAATACAGCTTTTATTTGGTAACAAGATAGTTTTAGATTTTGTAAAGCATTTTGGAAAGTATTGTCTTCATTGAAGGAAGGAGCTCTGGGTGAGAGAGATGGTTGTATTAAGAGCTCAGAGCTAGTCAGGGGTGGAACAGCTGTGCGGCTCCTTCCACGCCCTTTTGTCTACACCTACCCAGAAGGAGAAGGGATAAGTGTTAAGGGAGAGAACGTGACCTATGTAGATGTCTGTAAAAGCTGCCAAGGCACCACGGAACAAGGCCCCAAACTCACTCACTGAATGTTTTAACTGTTGAGGAAATGTCATGAAAGTCAGCGTGGTCAGACCCTGGGCAGACGGTCAGCTCCAGGCTGCTTACGCTCTAGCATTCTACACTGCTGCATGTCCTCTGATGGCATCACTTTTTTTTTTCTTTTTTATTGCGGTGAAATGTACATAAAATTTACTCTTTTAACTGTTTTTAGGTATATGGTTCATGGAATTAAGTACAGTCATATTTTTGTGCAAGTTCAGTCTGGTTCAGTTCAGTTCAGTCGCTCAGTCGTGTCCGACTCTTTGCGATCCCGTGAACTGCAGCACGCCAGGCCTCCCTGTCCATCACCAACTCCTGGAGTCCACCTAAACTTATGTGCATTGAGTTAGTGATGCCATCCAGCCATCTCATCCTCTGTTGTCCCCTTGTCCTCCTGCCCCCATCCCTCCCAGCATCAGGGTCTTTTCCAATGAGTCAACTCTTTGCATGACGTGGCCACGTAGTGGAGTTTCAGCTTTAGCACCAGTCCTTCCCATGAACACCCAGGATTGATCTCCTTTTGGATGGACTGGTTGGATCTCCTTGCAGTCCAAGTTTTTGTGCAAATATGCCCACTATCCATCTTGAGAACTTCCTCATCATCCCAAACTGAACTCTGTACCATTAAACATCAGTTCCCCGTTCTCCCCTCCCTTCAGCTCCTGGCAGCCTCCACTGTCTGTCGCTATGAACCTGACGGCCGCTGGTGGCCCACGGGGCTTCCCTTGTGGCTCAGCTGGCGAGTGGGGTCATGCATCAGCTGCTGTTTGGGGTTTGATTTATTTCACTTACACCATCTTCAAGGTTCATCCTCGTTGCAGTGCGCACTGGCGTTTCTTTCTGGGACAATAATATTCTCTCTCTGTCTCTATATATTATACACACACACACTTATGTATATACACTGCATTTTCTTGACTCATTTGTCAGTGATACTTAGGCTATTTCTACCTTTTGGCTGTTGTGAATAATACTGCTTTGAACATTGGTGTATGCATTTCTGTTCAAATGCCTGCTTTCGATTCTTTCCAGCAGACACCCCTAAGTAGAATCACTGGATCATGTGGCAGCGATTCTAGGTCACGTTTTTTTGAGCAACCACCACATTGCTTTCCACAGCAGCCGCCCCAGTTTACGTTCCCATCAGCGAGGCGCCATTGTATCTTTGTGAAGTTGTGTGTATGGTAGCCGTTATGATAAACGGTAAGTATTATGCTAAGATCGATGCAGATCAAGAGGCAAGAGTGGTGATATTTAATCTGATTCCAAGGTCTGAGAATTCTGCGCAGGTCTCCTTTGCAAGTGACTGCAGTTATCTAAGAATAAAGTGCAAGTAATTTTTTCTTTCAATTAATGTGCGTTATTTTTCAAATGGCTACTATGTTTCTAGGACATTAAATATCATTTTGTGTTTAACCTAACTTTGTCAGGTATGTATTTAATCTAACTGCTTAATAAATGGAACAGTTAGCTATTTCCTCTGGCTTAAGGATGCCATGAAAGCAATTACTGAGACACTAAGAAGGCCATAAACTGAGTCTGGAAACCTCTGGCCTAGAGGGTGAGCATGAAGGAAAGAGGCCTAGGAAAGCTGGTGCTTCCCCCTCTCTTTTTTCTGTGGTTTATAACAAGGTGCTGTTTCCAGAATCATCCAAAACAAACAATCTTGTTTCTTTCCTGTTTCTTTCACTTTTCCCCAAATGATACAGAGTTGAGTGAAGCCAGCAAAGCACTGAGCTTCCTCAATTTTGCATCTGGTAATTTGGTTATATGAGTTAATAGTTATGATGAAATGTAGTTAATAATGCAGGCAAGTGCATCTTAAAAATATATATAATCATCAGACTCCTTCTGGGTTGGTAGCACTAGCTTTGAATCTCCTAACGGTACTGAAATAACTTGATCAGACATTACATTTGTCTCCCCCAAATCAGGCTCAGATTAAGCTGATAAGAATATATTTCAGAAGTCACTTCCTTCTGATATTGTTCCATATTCTCCCAGCAGAGATGTTGTTTATTTCACTTGGTCCCATGGCTTTTGCTTATACTTCTTCCAATTAAGACATTTTCCCAACTGGGTTTTGTTTATTTGTCTATGTTTATTTATTTGTTTTTCCTCTAGAAAGTTAGTTCCTAAGGACAGCAACTTTAATTCATTTAACTCTGAGCCCTTATTTCCGGCAAGTATTAGTTTAGTTATATGAGGGGAAATGGAGAAGACAATGACACCCCACTCCAGTACTCTTGCCTGGAGAATCCCATGGACGGAGGAGCCTGGTGGGCGGCAGTCCGTGGGGTCGCTAAGAGTCAGACACGACTGAGCGACTTCCCTTTCACTTTTCACTTTCATGCATTGGAGAAGGAAATGGCAACCCACTCCAGTGTTCTTGCCTGGAGAGTCCCAGGGACGGGGCAGCCTGGTGGGCTTCTGTCTAGGGGGTCACAAGAGTCGGACACGACTGCAGCGACTTAGCAGCAGCATGAGGGGAAAACCAGTAAAATAACAGTACTTTAGACCTAGGAATTCCACTCGGGTAATTTAAGAAAATTTGTTTCACTTGTGTAATTGTATCACAAGGATATAAGAGTAAATAGGTAAAAACTTTATGGACAAAGATGTTCTTAGTCACATCATTTCCAATCCAAACAAATAGTACAGGACTTTAAGCATTCAATAATAGGAAAAAGTTTAATTACATTATCACATATCCTTTTAATGATCAGGTGGCTATTAAAAATAATGCTTACAAATAGTTAATAATAAGAAGAAAATACTTACGATAGTACACAAGGTAAAGAGAAGTAGGATTCAATATTGTGCATATGGTCTAATCTCAGTTTTGAAAAATAACAGTAAAACTTGGCATTTAAAAGGAAAAAAACTGGGAGAAAATAGATTAAGACTATTGCTCAAAATTCTCCAAGCCAGACTTCAGCAATACGTGAACTGTGAACTCCCTGATGTTCAAGCTGATTTCTTTGGAAGGAATGATGCTAAAGCTGAAGCTCCAGTACTTTGGCCACCTCATGCGAAGAGTTGACTCATTGGAAAAGACCCTGATGCTGGGAGGGATTGGGGGCAGGAGGAGAAGGGGCCGACAGAGGATGAGATGGCTAGATGGCGTCACGGACTAGGTGGACACGAGTCTAAGTGAACGCCGGGAGATGGTGATGGACAGGGAGGCCTGGCGTGCTTCAATTCATGGGGTAGCAAAGAGTCGGACATGACTGAGCGACTGAACTGAACTGAACTGATTTAGCACTTACCATCTCTGAATAATTAATTGCTTTCTACTTAGTACTCTTGTTACGTTTTGCATGATTTGTTTGAGCATGAGCCTTAGTTTATGCTATGTCCCCTTCTGGGAATGCCTTTCCTCTTCTTTTGTATGTTGGAACTGATCTGCTCAGACCAACTTAAATACCAGTTCTTCCACGATGAAGTTTTCCATCTACTTCTCTGGCCTCCAATAGCTCTCATACAGTACAACTTTGAGCTAAAGATGATGTTATGTTTTAAGATTTCCCTTTAATATCTTACAGTCCATAGAAATGGAAAGTAGTCTGAATTGGGAGGCAGAATGCCCACATCTGAATCTTATTCCTACTCTTATTCCCTAAGTGACCTTGTACAAGTTATTTATTCTTTCGATGCCTCATTTTCTTTGTTTGTAGAATAGAGATAGATATATCTTATATCTAGATATAAACTTCTTTGAGGCATAGAGACCTTGTCTTTATAGCCATACAGTACAACTTTGAGCTAAAGATGATGTTATGTTTTAAGATTTCCCTTTAATATCTTACAGTCCATAGAAATGGAAAGTAGTCTGAATTGGGAGGCAGAATGCCCACATCTGAATCTTATTCCTACTCTTATTCCCTAAGTGACCTTGTACAAGTTATTTATTCTTTTGATGCCTCATTTTCTTTGTTTGTAGAATAGAGATAGATATATCTTATATCTAGAATAAACTTCTTTGAGGCATAGAGACCTTGTCTTTATAGCCAGTGATTTACTCTAAGGCTTTGCTGTATAGAAAGTGAAAACTTAGTTTAATTACATGCAGTTTACATAGGGAACCCTGTGGTATTAGTAGTAGGCATATTCATGGGCACAAATTACTTTGCAATAAAGTAGATCAGTTGTACTAGGTATGGCCTTATATTTTAAAGGCTATTGATGGACATGAGTTTGAGCAAGCTCTGGGAGCTGGTGATAGACAAGGAAGCCTGGTGTGCTACAGTCCATGGGGTCACAAAGAGTGGGACATGACTGAGTGACTGAACTGAACTGACCTTTTTATTTATTATATCTCATATAATTCCAGGAAGGTTCTCATTTGTTCATTTCCTGGGAAAACTTTCTATTGAATTCACATTATGTGATATCACTGTTCTAGATTCTGGGGATAGAAGTGATGCAAAATCGTTCTTCCTTTCAAGGCAAGGAACTTAAAATTTAGTGTTCATGGCGATGGTAAGTAGAGATAGGGTAACAAACAGTTACACACATGTAGGAGCTCCAGTAGGAGCGTGTAAAACATACGTTGGAGGCACACAGGCCAGAAGCTACAGCTCTTAAAGGGAAACAAGAAATAGCAAAACCTTTGTGGAGGAAGAGATGATTGCGCTGAGTCTCAGAGAATTTGAAAATGCCATTCAAGGAAAAGAAATTAGCAAGTCCAAAGGCCTGAAGTTAATTTTTCCTCTGGCCAAAGGCCTGAAGTTAATTTTTCCTCTGGCCCTCGATTTTGGGAAGACACTGTTGTTTCTGGCTGAGTCAGCTGTTGAGATAGTTAATGGTAGTAATACTGACCCTGAAGAGGGAGGCTCAGAGATTTTGTATATTTGAGATAGAGTCTCATTGTGAACTTGGAGGTGATTCAAAAATATCTGGGACATAAATGATAAGTCTAAAACGAAGTGAAACTGAGCCTGCAGAGGTGTGAATGTGTGCAGCCTGAAGCTGGAGAGGTGAGCCTGAGTCCCTGCTAAGAGACCGATGCTCTGGAGGTGAGCATGTGGCCCACCTGGAGGTCCTGAGGCTGAGGAGGTGAGCTTGGGTACCATACTAAGCTGGAGAGGTGACCTTGTGTGCCATGCTAAAGGGGCCTAAATCCATCTTCACAAAGTGAACAAGCCCAGAAGGATTCTTAGTAGTGAGTGACATTATTTAATTTTTTAAAGAATAAACTTAATGGAAAGGAAACTTTTTAGGAGGCAATATGGGGACTTAGGGAGACCTGAATAAAGATAGATACAGCACATAAAGTGACTTGAGAAACAGTCAAATGCAACAGGATAGTAGTGGAATGAGTGTGGGTAGTTAAAAAGAAGGGAAGAACTGGAACTGGTGATGATGATCACCAGACAGAAAAGCAGAATGAAAGCTCTGTTTTAGAAGGAAAAATAAAAGCATGCGTTTGAATGTAGTCTTGAGCTTAAGTTTCTGTGAGAAATCCAGGCTGGACAGATATATATATCCTAGAAGGCTGGATATTTGATACTTGGAGCTCAAGAAAGAGATTTAAGACTAACTTCAGAGAGTTAATGATAAAATAGGACATTAAAATAGAAGTAGAAAATAAAAATCATGCTGCTAATGAAAAAATGAGACATTTCGCATTGAAGTAGAAAATAAAAACCATGAACTCAAAAAAAAAGTAGAGGAAGCAAAAAACTTAATTGTTGATACTGAACATTTAATTTAGCTTGGAGCTTCCTAGAAGTCCAGACAAAACAGAAGCTGCTGTTCTGTCCACAGTATGTTTTCACTTGCCAGAGTTTACCAATAAAGTGTTTTCTCAATATAATACATCAGAAAATTTGGGGACATGGCAGAGTGCTAACGACACTCCCTGGACGTAAAAGCCAGCAAATACAATTTAAAGACTCGGCATTTACACCATTGGCACAGAAAACATTCCCATTAGAGGGAAAATATTTGACCCTGTTAGAAGTCATACAGAAATGTATCAACATGTTTAAATACTTGCGCGGATCGGTATCTTGGAAAAAGCAATTTCTTAAAAATGTCTTGTTAAATAGCACTTTGACTAACCCTTTTAATTCTTAGAAAACGGATTGGTTAAAATTAATTGAAGTTTTATATAAAGCTCAGTGATAAGCTACTCAGGCCCAGACTACCATGGTTTCCTCTTTCTTTTCAGACACGCATCCGTGCCCGATACTGGCCACCGCAGTCACATTTCACGTCTCGACCCCACAGAGCGGTCCTGCTGAGCGAACACCTGGCCCTCAGCTCTGCCGCGGCTCCGTCCGATGTATTTGTTGACGAGATCTGACTGTCTCAACTCTCGCCAGTGCGCACCATCCCATCTACCCTCCTCTGACTGAGTACAAGTATTTCCCAAATAAGACAGCTCATCTTTGAGTTTCTTAGTTTTCCAAACACGGTTTGCTTTGAGCTCAAGGGGGAAAATGAAAGCCTCAGGAATTTCAGCAGATCTTATTGTGTTTTTATTAAACAGAGCCCAGCTTGAACATCATCTGTATTCTGAGTTCCAGCTCTTTGTCAGGCCCTTGTAAATGTTGATGCAGCGTTGGCAGGTTCTTTAGAGAAGGTGAGGTGTATTTGTTTCCTAAAGCTGCCATGTCAAAGTGCAGCAAACAACAGAAACGCCTCGTCTCACAGCTCTGGAGGCCAGGAGTCCCACATTACGCTGTCAGTGGGGTGGGTTGCTCCTGAAGTTTGCAAGGGAGTCCCATACCTCCTCTCTGGCTTCTGCTGGTTTGCTGGTGCTCTTTGGCTTGTATTTCCATCACCCTGATCTCTGTCTTCATCTTTCCGTGGCACATTACCATTTGCTTACCTCCCGATGCCTGCTTCTGTGTTTAAATTTCCCCCTTTGTATAAAGATGACTGCCATTTTGGATTAGGGCCCCTCCTCAGGACTCTATTTTAACTTAATTACCTCTGCCAAGCCCTCTATGTCAAAACAGGGTCACATGTAGAGCACCAGCAGTTAGACATTCAACATTCCTTACAAATAGCTGTGAAAAGAAGAGAGGCAAAAGCAAAGGAGAAAAGGAAAGATATAAGCATCTGAGTGCAGAGTTCCAAAGAATAGCAAGAAGAGATAAGAAAGCCTTCCTCAGCAATCAATGCAAAGAAATAGAGGAAAACAACAGAATGGGAAAGACTTAGAGATCTCTTCAAGAAAATTGGAGATACCAAGGGAACATTTCATGCAAAGATGGGCTCGATAAAGGACAGAAATGGTCTGGACCTAACAGAAGCAGGAGATATTAAGAAGAGGTGGCAAGAATACACGGAAGAACTGTACAAAAAAGATCTTCACGACCCAGATAATCATGATGATGTGATGACTAATCTAGAGCCAGACATCTTGGAATGTGAAGTCAAGTGGGCCTCCTTAGAAAGCATCACTACGAACAAAGCTAGTGGAGGTGATGGAATTCCAGTGGAGCTGTTTTAAATCCTGAAAGACGATGCTGTGAAAGTGCTGCACTCAATATGCCAGCAAATTTGGAAAACTCAGCAGTGGCCACAGGACTAGAAAAGGTCAGTTTTCATTCCAATCCCAAAGAAAGGCAATGCCAAAGAATACTCAAACTACCGCACAATTGCACTCATTTCATATGCTAGTAAAGTAATGCTCAAAATTCTCCAAGCCAGGCTTCAGCAATACGTGAACCCTGAACTCCCTGATGTTCAAGCTGATTTTAGAAAAGGCAGAGGAACCAGAGATCAAATTTCCAACATCCACTGGATCATCAAAAAAGCAAGAGAGTTCCAGAAAAACAGTTATTTCTGCTTTATTGACTATGCCAAAGCCTTTGACTGTGTGGATCACAATACTGTGGAAAATTCTGAAAGGGATGGGAATACCAGACCACCTGACTTGCCTCTTGAGAAACGTGTATGCAGGTAAGGAAGCAACAGTTAGAACTGGACATGGAACAACAGACTGGTTCCAAATAGGAAAAGGAGTACGTCAAGCCTGTATATTGTCACCCTGCTTATTTAACTTCTATGTAGAGTACATCATGAGAAACGCTGGGCTGGAAGAAACACAAGCTGGAATCAAGATTGCCGGGAGAAATCTCAATAACCTCAGATATGCAGATGGTACCACCCTTATGGCAGAAAGTGAAGAGGAGCTAAAAAGCCTCTTGATGAAAGTGAAAGAGGAGAGTGAAAAAGTTGGCTTAAAGCTCAACATTCAGAAAACGAAGATCACGGCATCTGGTCCCATCACTTCATGGGAAATAGATGGGGAAACAGTGGAAACAGTGTCAGACTTTATTTTTGGGGGCTCCAAAATCACTGCAGATGGTGATTGCAACCATGAAATTAAAAGACGCTTACTCCTTGGAAGAAAAGTGAGGAGCAACCTAGATAGTATATTAAAAAGCAGAGACATTACTTTGCTGACTAACATCCATCTAGTCAAGGCTATGGTGAAGATCATGGCATCTGGCCCCATCACTTCATGGGAAATAGATGGGGAAACAGTAGAAACAGTGTCAGACTTTGTTTTTTTGGGCTCCAAAATCACTGCAGATGGTGACTGCAGCCATGAAATTAAAAGGCGCTTACTCCTTGGAAGAAAAGTTATGACCAACCTAGATAGTATATTCAAAAGCAGAGACATTACTTTGCCGACTAAGGTCCGTCTAGTCAAGGCTATGGTTTTTCCTGTGGTCATGTATGGATGTGAGAGTTGGACTGTGAAGAAGGCTGAGCGCAGAAGAATTGATGCTTTTGAACTGTGGTGTTGGAGAAGACTCTTGAGAGTCCCTTGGACTGCAAGGAGATCCAACCAGTCCATTCTGAAGGAGATCAACCCTGGGATTTCTTTGGAAGGAATGATGCTAAAACTGAAGCTCCAGTACTTTGGCCACCTCATGTGAAGAGTTGACTCATTGGAAAAGACCCTGATGCTGGGAGGGATTGGGGGCAGGAGGAGAAGGGGACGGCCGAGGATGAGATGGCTGGATGGATCACGGACTCAATGGACGTGAGTCTGAGTGAACTCCGGGAGTTGGTGATGGACAGGGAGGCCTGGCGTGCTGCGATTCATGGGGTCGCAAAGAGTCGGACACTGCTGAGTGACTGAACTGAACTGAACTTGGGGGTCACGGTTCCACCCAGAACGTGTGGTCTGTACTTCCTAAGAAAGCGAGGGGTTCTCGAACTTTGAAACGTGTTAGACACGCTCGAGGAGCAGCAAGTCCTCAGGCCCCTTTCTCTCTTTGCCAGGGCAGCCTGAGCCCTCCCCTCTGCACAGCCCTGTCACTGATGCAACAGCTGAGGAGAGAGGGAACATTCCTAATATCTCTATAGGGAAACATTTCCCAAAGCTTGCTCTGCAACGTCAGTCATGCGAGACACTCAGCAGTAAAAGATCCCAGGCAGTTTAGTTCTGGAAAGACCTTCCCAAACCTCACAGTTAAAACAGGAGCCCTTTAACTTGATGGCTGTGTTTTGTGTGTTTTGTTTTGTTACTTGAGGCTCTTACTACACTCCCAGGGAATTAATGTTCGATAGAGAACATTATGGGAAAGGCTGGTTTAAAGTTTACTGTTTACAAAACGTATTCACAGTTATCTCATTTGATTCTCAGAATGGGTTCTGGTGGACGCAGAGTGGTTATTATGGGTCTGTGGTGGAGAAACCGCAATTTACAGAGGTCCATCATTGGCCAGGATGAGGTGGAAAAGTGACGGTGGCAGAACTCGCGTCTATGCCTCCTGATTACACGCCCAGTACTCTCCTCCTCCTTCGGCACAGAGTTTCTCAAGATTGGAAGGCTGTTACATAATCTCTCTCCCCCTGTTTCTTTGCTACCATAATTGCATTCAGGACAATTCCTTAACCTTTTCTGAGAAGCAACAGCATCCTTTCTGGGTGAGGATGGGAAGGACAAAGCGGTGGGTAGGGAGCAACTCCACACCCAGGATGCTCTGCCTCGGGCTGCCTGCCTCTTCCTCTCGCCCACTTTTCACGTTTATTTAGCAGTTGTCTGCTCTTTTTCTCTTGTTTACCACTGGCCTTTTGGGAGAAACTCTACAAGCTTTATAAATAACCTGGCTTCAAACTCACTACACATCCTCTCCATTCCAATATCACCTCTCCCTCCCTGCCCCTCATCTTCAAGCCTCCCTACTTTATTGGTTCCTGAAATGCTTGTGGCATTCAGAACATAACTGTCATCTCTTGGATGCTATCTGTTGCCGTAGACGTTTGTCTGAAGGGAGTCTGGGTTCCAGACTTGGGGGGATCACCAAAACTCTCAGACCCTGTTGGGGCTGGTGAGTCCCTGTGCCGTTGTCCTCTGACTCATGAACATGAAAACCCTCCGTCATCCCATCATTTCACCCGCTTCCCAGGGTGGGCTGTTGCTCAAAGTCAGAGCCAGGGACAGACGTTCCTTGTCTCAGGAGGAAAGCTGATTTAACTTAAAGAACATGTCTGGGTGTTTCTTTACTTAAGGTGGAAAAGGGAAGTTTGGAAAAGGGAAGTTTCTCAAGCCTTTGGGGTGGGAAAGGAGTTTATATAGCAGAAACTGTTGGAAGAGATTCTGTTCTACTGGACTGTGGGATTGCTCTATGAAGTTGGCCTTACATTCCTTCTGACGTAGAGCTCTGATCTGACTAGGGTGTTGAAAGGCATGGTTGACCGTCTGACCTCCTTGGTAACAGTTTCCCAGCGTCATCTGTGGACTGATGCTGCACTGATACGGACTCAGCACTGGCCATCCTGGGGAAGGACGGGGAGCTGGCGCTGAGCCTGACTTCAGGCGGCGAGACGCCCAGCTGTCAGTCGCTCCTGTGAGGAGAAGTGAAGCTACAGTGTTTAGTACCTTCAGGGGTCTGTGAATTCAGGCCCGTGTGGAGCCATGCTGGTCTAAAGCATGTCCCAGGAAGTGAGGTCTGGAGGGCAGTGGGATGGCAGGCAGGGATCAAGACCAAAGGTCAGGGTTGCAGCTCCTGGAGGTCCGTCTAACGGAAGCCCTCCAGACACTGCCTGGGACCACTGGGACGGGATGGGGTGAGGAGGGAAAGGAAAGGGATGGGGTGATCAGGGAAGGCAGCCCCCCCACTAAGGAGGCACTTTGCCCTGCGTTGCACGCCCCTTCCTGTTCCCCCTATTCTGCTCTGTGTTTGGCAGTTGGTGCTTCTTTTCATTCCAGGTCTCTCAACCAGCATGATGTCACTGTCTACAGCTTGGGCTGGATATTTCTTTGCTGCAGGAATTATCTTGGGCCATGTAAGGCATTTGGTGGTATTCTTGACCTTGGCCAACTAGATACCAGGAGCACCCCACAAATTGCAACCATGAAAAAAATGTCTCCAGACATTGTTCAGTGTTACCTAGGAGTGAAAAATTACATTTGCTCCCTTGACTGAGAACCACTGCTCTAGGGAAAAGAACTTCAGGGGTGTCAGGAAGCTAGGCCTGAACTATTTGCTAAGGGCTGTACTTCAGTCCTGCCTGGGAGATAGACCATCCGAGAGAAGCTGGGGTTCTTACAGCTTCATTATATAAATACAAGCCATGCAGTAGGGATTCCTGGGACACTGGGACAGGCACAGCTGGCACAAAGGGCTCGGTCACACGGAGCACGTTATGCATGGAGCACACAACCTCAAGACCATCTCCAGACAAAACCTGCTGCAGGACAGAGCATCTGGGAATGTGGTCGGTCTTGGTCGAAACTGTTCACAAACTGAAGAATGCAGGAAGGTCTCCATCAGCTGCAGCAGAACAGGTGTAGGAAGAGTGACAAGGAAAAGTGTGGTGGTGATGATGATGAGGAAGACAAATGTTTGTATGACTTACCACGCGTGATACTACTCTAAAACTTGGTCTTTTTTTTTTTCCTATCTGGATATAAAATGTGGCTTGATTCCTGACTGCTTTCAGGTCACTGTAAATTTTACTGTATCAGAGATGCTTTGGCTGGACATCTTACGCAAAACAGCAAGCACTTCCTCATCACTTGCAAAGGCTCCCCTGGTGGCTCAGAGGGTAAAGCATCTGCCTACAATGCGGGAGACCCGGGTCGAGACCTGGGTGGGGAACATCCCTAGGAGAAGGAAATGGCAGCCCACTCCAGTATTCTTGCCTGGAGAATCCCAGGGACAGAGGAGCCAGGTGGGCCACAGTCCCCGGGGTCGCAAAGAGTCAGACATGGCTTGGTGACTAAACAGCAACGTTCTTCGTAGCACCTATCACTATCTGACATATTGCGTGCTTACTTTCTGATGACCTATCTTCTGCTCATGATAGTCAGCTCTACAAGAATGGAATCTTTTTTTTTTTCCACTTCTATACACCGTCAGTTATTTAATTGAAGGGCTTGTTATGGGCTGAGTTGTGTCCCCTCAAAAAGCCTAGCAACCTTAGAATCTCAGAATGTGATTGTATTTGAAGGTGAAAGTGAAGTCGCTCAGTCATGTCCGACTCTTTGCGACCCTGTGGACTGTAGTCCACCAGGTTCCTCCATCCATAGGATTCTCCAGGCAAGAATACTGGAGTGGGTTGCTATTTCCTTCTCCAGGGGATCTTCCCGACCCAGGGATTGAACCCAGGTCTCCTGCATTGCAGGCAGACACTTTAACCTCTGAGCCACCAGGGAAGCTGTGACTCCATAAAAACAAGGTCACTGGGGAGGAGCCCTAATCCAATCTGACTGGTATCCTTGTAAGAAAAGGAAATTTAGATACAGAAAGAGACTCTCATCTCCTGCTGTGTGGCCTGGTTCCTAACGTGGACCAGGACCAGTCCATGGCCTGAGGGTTGGGGACCTCCGCATGGTCCATGGCCCAGAGGTTAGGGACCCCCTGCTTTAAAGCTCAGATCTTAAAGCTCAGTGTGTGCTAAGGCTGATCCAAGTCCTACGCATCGGTTTGTATCTGCCAGCACTGGGAATTGCACTGAATGTGGAGTGAAGGACCCAGCCCCACCTCCCTGTCTGTTTTGTCTTATATTCCTCACTTCCCTTTCCCAAATACAGTGCAGGGACGTTAGACTGGATTCTTTCCTATGCCCCTTCCAGTCCTAATTTTCTATATGTCCATTCCCTTCTAAAAAAGCTCCCCTGTCTTTCCTGCGGTAGCCCCCAATGGTATGTGTAACTTGCTTGGTGTTCTCTGCCTCAGTTTTGTTTTGGCCAGAGAGTGCTTCTGGTTCTGGTAGCATTTCACTCCTGATCTAGCCCATAAAAAAAGAGTAAAACAAACAGATGGGCTCTTCTCCTCTTGGGATGTAGCTAATGGGTTTGCCTCTGGAATTACTGGCCTTCCCCTTGCTGACTGCCTTCACTCTGAAAGGTCATTAACGGCTTTGTCCTCAGTTCAGAAGATCTGTTTCCAGTTTTCTTCCCAATCTCCCTGCCAGTCCACCCCTCGCTGACTCCATCTCTCAGTGTTGGTAACCCTGCATAAGCACCATCCCCCTGGGGCCCTGATCCCCCCAATCCCAGGGATCCCTCCTCTGAATCTGACAAAGGAGATGCTGAGGGGTGGATACCCCAAGAGTGAGGCTGGGTTGAAGACTTTATCTGCTCCTTGCAGCTGCATCTTTTGTGAGTTGCATTCTCTGGCTCGTCAATACCATTTCCCATTAAATTAAATAGCTTATTGACTGGTGTGCCACATGGCAATGGGGTTGATGGGATTCACAGAGACTCCTTGTTCCTCCCGCCCTGCCCCCAACAATCACAGGTCACTGCTCAGTAAATCAGCTGGTAATGGAGTTTGAACTCTCAGAATCAGCTCTGTGTACCCTTTTTATTTGTTTTTAATTTGTATCAACGGTAATTCTGTCTGTTTCAATTTACGTGAAGGTACAGGCCGCAGAGCTAAGGAAGTGCCCTTTTTTACCCCATTAACCTCAGAGAGGGACGACCACCTTTTCTGGCTTCACTATGGAGCCTGGTCCAGTGGCCGAGGAGCATCCCCTTTCATGGAAGGGCCCCCTTTGTCAGGACACACCAAAGTGCCTCCTAACCTCCACCAGACCCAGGATGGAGCACTGGATTTGTTTGTCCCAGGTCGTCCTTCCCGGTACCTCTTTGTTCCGATGAACTGTAAAATGAACCCAGGCGGAAGTGTCTGGAGGCAGGAGCTTGCGCCTCGTGACCCGGGATTGCGCAGCTGGCAACGCGTCTCCCCCGCACTTCCTCTTAAGCATGCTGCATATCCCTTCTGCTAGAATCCGTCTGCTTCCTTAGTCTAGCTCCGCCAGGTTACTCATCTGCAGGTGAATGCTATTTGCAATGTATCAGTGTTAGACCTTGATTGTAGAGATAGTTTCCTGTTGCTGTTGCTGCTAAGTCGCTTCAGTCGTGTCCAACTTTGTGCGACCCCATAGACGGCAGCCCACCAGGCTCCCCCGTGCCCGGGATTCTCTAGGCAAGATCACTGGAGTGGCTTGCCATTTCCCTCTCCATAGCTTCCTGCAGTGCCCTTTAACTTCTTCTCAGCATCCTCTTTTCTCCCCTCTGGCCCTGTAAAAAAAAAAAAAAAGAAAGAAAGAAAGAAAGAAAGAAAAATGGAGATACAGAATGGAAATAAAAAGCATATAAGAATGGTTGGATGGAAATTCACTTGGGATTCCCCAAGATAGGCATGGCCAAGGTTGGGAACAGTCTGGGGCTACAGAAGTCATCCCTGGAAAGAAGCAGATGGGTCTGCATCCCATAGGATGAACCTTGCGCTGATTCTAAGAAAGAAGGGCGTGAGGGGGTCAGCGGTGAGAGAAAGTCGGACAGAGGGTAGGAGCCCCTCTAAACTCTAATCCCACATCCACCCCCTATATGATTCAATACACTGTCAAAGAAGGGTAAAAAGAAAAACAGTGGAGAGGATAACACTGAGCTCCAAGCAAGAGACAAAACCCGAGAAGCTGCTCAGAGTGCGGAGGGCCAGGTGGAATTCAATCTTGGGCGAGGAGGATTCCAGACATAATTCACTAAAGCTTTAAGGAGACTACGTACCCAGCTGGAATTGGCATCACTTTGCCAGCTTACAGAGAGTGTGTTTCTGCTCCCACAAGAGCCCCTATGGCCTCTGGTCTTATGAGGACCTCTGCTAAGCCCTGCAGGGCTCACCACCCCTGTGTCCTCGGCTGGGTTTCTTCATTTGCTCCTATCACGGGATCTTCACTCTCTGTCTGTCTTACCTCCCAAGTCCTGGAAGCTGGTTAAAAAAAACTCATGCTGTGCAGGGCACAGAGGGTATATGGGAACTCTCTGTACCTTGCTGTCAATATTCCTGTGAACTGCTTTAAAAAGAATAAAGTCTTCAGAAGAAAGTCTATGTTGTCCCAGCTGAGGACAAACTGTCAATTTTTTTAATTTAATTTTTTAAACTTTTAAATTTTGTATTATAGTTGATTAACAATGTTGTGATGATTTCAGATGGACAGCAAAGGGATTCAACTGTACATATACATGTATCCATTCTCCCCCAAATTCTCCTACCATCCTGTCTACCATGTAACATTATATATTGCTATACTTAAAAAGGATGACAAATAAGAACCTATGTATAGTGCAGGGAACTCTGTTCATTGTTATATGGTAACTGCTTAAGTTTAAAGTTCAAACTCTCTCCTAACCTCTCAAATTTCTGGACTTCTTACTATCTTCTTGTGTAAGCGGTACCTTTTGTAAAATTCATCTGCTAGTTTGTATTTAAATGAAACCCCATTAATCCTGAAATTTAATTATTTAGTTAGATCGAGTTCTTTGACTCCCAAGTCACTGGTTCCTCCCATCTCTGGTCAGTTTATGAAACTGGACTCAGGGGGCCAGACTCCTACGACAGACCCATTTCATGGATCAAATACCAATCAGACTGATGATATGATGACGGACTTTAGGGATTAAATTTGGGGGAGATGGAAAAATGATTTTGCACAGAGGAAACTTCCCACTGAAATATCTCAGTTAATGAAAAGAAATATATCGAGAGTGCTTACTAAATGCTAGGCTTTTCACAGGCATTATTTTGTTTACTCCTCCTATAATCCTATGAGGCTAGCTTGATGAAAATAACCCCTTTCCTCACCTGAAAATTGGGATAATAATAATTTACCTTACTGGGTGCTTTTGAAGATCAAATAAAATATAGTATACGCGATAAGGTTTGTCAACCTCATGCATTTTGCAAATGTTAGTTGATGCTGTTGCTATGCCTCAAATCAAACCTCATGGGCAAGTGGTAATTTCAGGTGTGATTTCAGGTCTCTGTGGAGTTTGCTGCCGCCCTCAGATCTAAACTACTCAGCTCTGTAGCTGGAGTTGTGAATTTGATTACATCTCGTTGCTTTGCTCTTAGGCACCCATTTTTTATTTTTTCTGCATTAAAGAAAAGTTGTAATAAGGCAGGAGATCCTTTCTTAGCTCAGGGCATGGTGTCTAAGTTAGCTTCACAATCCCTTAGCCAGCTGGCCCGATGGCCTGCAGGTAGGGCTGATAAGGTTGGCCGTGCTGGAAGCGGCTCAGGTTTGTCCACTGGATGCTCTTGCATCTGACTCCTGGAAGCCTCTAGCTGCTTAATGGCTTCATTTCAGTGATAATATGAGCAGATCGCACGTCAGGTTGTTAAAATGGTGATAACATATTGCACTAAGAGAGCATTATGTATGGTAACTGCATTATAATGGCGAGGGAATGTCGACAGAACTACATGTGATATTCCCATAAACACCAAATGAATTCAGAGCGACGAGGCTATTCATTCCAAGTGTGGACAAGGCAAGAAGAGGTAACACTTCATCTTCCAGGACCTCATTTCCAAACATCGCAAAAGGAGACTCATGCAGGCAGGTACTGACCCATCAAAGTCAAACAGACCCACACACTTCTCTGATTCATAATCACTCTGGACACCTACTTACCCATCCTCAAAGCAGCATGCAAGCACACAGAACTTTCTCCCGAGCCATAAGTACTGTCTGTCCAAGCATCACTTCACTCTCCTAGGGGATTATAGAGGCAAGGCTGCACAGGAAAGCATCCAGGCAGTCTAGTCCCACCTCCCCACTCCCTACACCCGCTGAGACCACCTCCAGAACAATAAAGTCAGAAAATCTCACTTTGTCACCTCCTGCCTCCAGGTTTCAATCCCTTTGGCAATTTGAGAAGAACTCCTCAATACTCAACCTAATACCTTCTGCTCTGACGTGCCAGTCTTAAAGTATTGTCCCGCCCAGGGCATTTACATCTTAAAAGAAGAATCTAAAAGAGAAGAGGGCTTCTTCAGAAAATGCAGATGTAACCTTAAGCTGGCAATCATAATAGTTACCTTCTGTGTAACGCTTATTACAAGCCAAACAATGTATTTCCTTTATCTGGAAATCTCAGAATCTTCTCCAAGGCCGGGTTTACAATTCCCATTTTAGAGATGAAATAACTGTTAAATCATGATAAGCAAGAAGGGATAGAACTGGCATTTAAATACAGTTCTGCAAAGCCTTTGTTTTGGATTGTCTTGCCCAGTAAATTACCTGACATCTTTGAGTCTGTTTTCCTATTCACTAAGTTCTACATCAAGTTCTAAAACGGTGTACCTGCCTTACAAGGCTATTATGAAGGAGACTTAGACGATACATATATGTCCTTGTGAAACTCCGAATCACAGAACATGTGTCTATAAGCTCTTGTGGGAAGCCCTGGGTCTAGAGTTACAAAAGCTGAGTTCAAGTGCCTTACTGAGTAGGGTTCTTCAGTCCCTCACTGTCTGTCCTTGTGGGATTAAGCCCTGCCTTCTTCCTGTAAAACGAGGGGTGAGCACTGGCACCCTTTGTTGCCTGCCTACCAGTATCCTCCATGTGCTGGCCTAGAAGCTTCTGCTCTAGTAGCTGATAGTCTAAAGGGGCGAATAGACTCTGTAAACAAATAGTGAGAATAAAAGTTCTTAAGTGCTGTAACAGAGGTAAGTGTAAAGTGTTTTGGGAGCACCAATGAGGCAAAGCACCTTGTCCTCAACAACCTCATTACGAGGAAACAGATGGATGATGCTCTTTCAAAACTAATAGGATGAAAAGATATCACAAAGGCAGCATGCGCCCAAGTGCTTGGGAAACTAAAACGTGGCATCCACGAAGGAGAGCTTACGATTCGCCCCTAGGAAAGAATTGCTGTCTGAGGGATTCCCATGCCGGGGGTGGGGGGGGGGGGGGGGGG